>JAAGNO010014369.1:0-56399 GCA_033439905.1 Ceryle rudis | reverse complement strand
GATAGTTTTTTATTCTCTAAGCACCCAATGCTCATAGTTAGCAAAGGGGGCCAGAAGACCTTCTGCTTGCAGTGCTGCCACGTACCTAAGTTCCACTGCCCCAAGGGAGGATTTCCATCTCCTGGTGCAGCTGACAAGGTCATGCATGGATGGCAAGGGGCCAACTGAAACTGCACTGCTTGCCTGAACTATGGGCAAAACAAAGTATGAGACTTCGTGCTTGAACTCCTCTGCTAAGTCAGAAAAAAAGGGGGATGAGAAGATAAGCTTGTTCCCATTAAAAGAATCCACAGCCATGCTGGTTTTACAGCCATTTTAGCCATACATGAGGGACACTTTTGCTTCGTCGTGCTGATGAGAGGAAGGATGAAGCAGTCAACAGAGCTCTGGGCACCTGAGAAATCCTGGGCAGATCCTGTGCTCTCTCACAGGCTGTCCCCTGTGGTCCTTGATAAGGCGCTTTGCCTTTTGGTGTCCCAGCCCCATGTCTGTAATCACAGAAAACACTTTTCCAGCTGCACTGGGAGACTGGAAATAATCTATCAGTGCTTGCAGGGTACTCAAACTATGAAGCGGAGGTTTTGTGTGCACCCAACATATGCATGCTGAAATTGTCTCCTGATTACGTGTATAAGAAATTGCCATTGCGATAAACCCACACATGTATGAGGTTCTCATTTTCTTAGGTGATCAGGTTTGGGTTGGGTTGAAGGACTACCAGGTCACACAACAAGAGCTTTCAGTATGCAAAGAACAAGATGCATCCTTCCAACCAGCAAATCTCTTCTTTGTTGCTGCTGTTATATACCTGTTGTGTTTACTTATGCATATGTGTCTTGAAGTTATAGAGAGGGTTTTGTGGGTTATTTCAGCAGTATAACACCATAAGTGATCTGGATGCTGGTAGTCACTGGGAGAGTGAGTTGCAAGCATTGCTAGGTCATGTTTTCTTTCTCTGTTTGAAACTTTGGAGTATGAGATTGTGTGGAGTTGTGGTTTTGAGACATGCAAAGCAATGTATTTGAGCATACAGTGTAATTAGCAGTTTAAGCCTTGATTTTGACATCCAAAATAGTATACTGGTGGTTGAGAAGACTACACGTAGCTGTGGTGGGGTTGCACAGTGTCCCTAATGACTGTGCTGGGAACTGCTTGTCCAGAGCACTCCAGCAGAGCTGCCACAGGGATCCCAGTGAAATATGTAGGGCAGGGATGTGTGCTATTAGGAGAATGATGTAGGCACACTGCCATGGAGAGAGAGGTTAAATCACTGTGGCCTAATGCAGATTGGCACTAAACCTTGCCAAATTAAATGTTCAACCTTTCCTCTGTCAGAGGTTGCATTAACCAATGGTATAATTAAGAAAAAAACAATAATTTTACTCTGAGAAAGAGTTGAGAAGGGTCTTGTACCTTGAGTTGCAAGAGTGAATAATGCAAATGTCTGTCGAATTCAAGTGTTCATCCTAATGGGTTTTTACCAAAAATGAGTCAGTAGGGAGAATTAATTATAGTGCCAAGCAGAAGTTCCTGCTGCAAAACACCATGGCCTAAAGAAGTGGAGAAGATGGAGTATGGCTAAAAGGGGAAAGGTAAAAACGCTCTTTTCATTAGTGAGGTGTCAATGGTAATTGGCTGTTCAGTGGTTGCTTTAGCTATATCAAATGGGCAGAGGTCCAGGCTCCACTGGTTTCTGCTTCTCCCCATCAGAGGAGATTCTTGGGACGGTAGTTTTCATGCCGGGTCTTGGACTTTTTTTTTCTGCTCCGCTCTTTCTAGTGGTTTGGAGCCTTGCTAGTTGTGATCGCGGTCCTAACTTAGCTAGTTTTTAATTTTTGCACTCTGTTTTTCTGCTTTGTCTGTTGAAGGGGGAGATGTTGTTCTCTAACCCTTCACTTAAAACAAGAGTAATGCAGGGCTCCCCTGAGAAGAGATGGTAATTGGAGTTGGAGAAGAAGGCTAAAAACCAAGCACATTCTCTCTCTTTCCTGAGTTTTTCCTGATTTTAAGCAGATGACCCATTTTACAGTAGGTTTTGTTTTTTCTTGTTTTTTTGGCCCTGTGTCATTCATTCGCACCGGTGAAATCTACTAGTCTGGAGGGGGCAGGGCCTCTGTAGGAGCAATTGTGCTGATGTGGCGGCCAAGGCCTTCATGGGTTTTTATGTTTTTCCTGATGATTCTATTTTTAAATCTTTTTGAAAGCTCCTTTCTGCTGTAGTTATTGAATGTCATCTTGGTGAACTCTCCAAAACCGAGTTCCTTGGCTGCAGTGACTTTGCAATGCTTGAAGGAAATGATTTGGGTTTTGTGTCGAGATAAGCTGTTGAATACCTGATCCTTTCTCTGCCTCATGAAAAGACAGCTCTCCTATTGCATGGTGGAATTTCCGCCGCTTTCCACGGTGGAAATAACAAAAGTGCATGCATAGGGATATGAAGGAGGACGACATCCATTTTTTTGGGCTGGAAGACCAGTGTCAGGGGAGAAAACCCATCTTCTTGAGCTGGAGGAGCAGTGCAGGCTCAGTGGAGGTGCCCATCTGCTAGTGAGGTTACAATCTGCCAGTCTGCAAATCTTCAAGTGGAGTGAGACTCCCAGGAGCCACGTAGTTGCTGATAATCAAGCCCAGGCTCCATGAAGGTGGTCTCAGCAGCTGTGCTGGTTCTTTTATCTTTTCAAGATGACCTGAGCCTTGTCACAGTTGCTCAGGTATCACAAAAATTTCCCAATATAACGTCATGGCCCCTGATGGCTGCAGCATCAACCCAAGCTCTGCCAGGAACAGCCCCTGGGGGTGTTGTTTGACTTGACAGATTGAAGGTGCTCATTCAATTAATGCTGCATCACGGTTCGCTTTCAGTAAGGCAGGAGGTGTCAGCAGTTTTGTTTACGAGCCTCTGTGCTCTCCCAGTTCAAGTCATTCCTGACAAAAGGAAGTTTAAATGCTTGCATTGATTCCTGGCTCCACAGTGCAAAATATCTGCACGTGGCAAAGACATGGAGATTTTTCAAAGCAGCCTAAAGGATTTAAAGTGCTTTTAACATCTCAGGCATTGAGCTCCCAGGCCTTGGACCACTGCTTTTAAGCATCCCTAAGTCACAAATAGATTTAGAAGATAAAGTGCTGGAGGCTGTCAGTTCTCTCAGCGCATACTTATTATTTCTTTTGAGGAAAGCACGATTACTAAATTTACCCTTTGTAAAGTTTAGAGATTGATATTCACAGGTTTGGCCTTTCTAAAAAGCATGTTGGGGTTTGTAAAGAACATTATGGCGTAGAAGCAAAGATTTCTAGAGGATTTTTCATAAGTTTCCTCCCTGTCACTGAATAAACTACCCAAAAATATAGCCCATAGCAATTTAATATGTGATACACGTAAGAAACTCAGATGCTTTCTATTTTTCAAGTGAAAGCTTGAAAATAGTGTGTGGAGGCTTTGTGGTTTGCTTTGTGGTTTTTTGGGCAGAATCCCATGTTTTTAAAAAAAGTAGGTTTTTTTTTTTTTTCCTGGTGAAGGGTCTGGAGAACAAGTCCTGTGAGGAGAGGCTGAGGGAATTGGGATTGTTTATTTTAGAGAAGAGGAGGCTGAGGGGTTGACCTTATAGCTCTCTACAACTACCTGAAAGGAGGTTGTAGTGAGGTGGGTGCAGCCTTTTCTCAAGTAAATAACAACAGGACTAGAGGAAATGGCCTGATGCGGCACCACGGGAGGTTTAGACTAGATATTTGGAATAATTTCTTTACTGAAAGACTAGTCAGGCACTGGAACAGGCTGCCCAGGGAGGTGGTGGAGCCACCATCCCTGGAAGTGTTCAAAAACGTGTAGATGAGGCACCTCAGGACATGCTCTTATGGGATGGTGAGGTGGGTTTTTTTGTTTTGTTTTGTTGTTGTTCGTTGGGGTTTTTTTTTGTGGTTGTGGTTTTGTTTTGTTGGCTTGGTCTGGGTTTTTGTTGTTTGGGGGGGGGGGGGTTGATTTGTTTTGGTTGTTTGGTTTGTTTTTTTTCGTTGTTGTTGATGATTGGACACGGTGATCTCAGAGGTCTGTTCCAACCATGACAATTCTGTGATTCCACTTTTTTAATAGATTTAAAGTGTCCCCTATGTGAATGCTTCCTTTGAGAATTTTTTGAGAAGGCTATGCTGTGTTTGCTGAAAAAATTTGGAATATAGTATATTAAGAAGTCCCAGTATTTGGAGAAGAATGTGGAAGGGGAAAAAAAAAAAAATCAATTTGAATCTCTTTTTACACGTCAGATATATTGGAGTTAATTGGCTTTTGTCTCATATTCATCTGCAGTAGATCTACCAAAATAGCCTAGATGATTGCTCTGCTCCATCTGGTTATTATCTTGCTTCTTGTAATATCCTTGTGCCACGCTGTTGTGACCGGCCACAGCTGAGAAAAAGCTTGCAGGAGATTCCCGAAGATTATGCTCTGCTCTGTTATACGTTACCAACTTGTCAGGGACTCACTTGACAAATTGAAAATTAGCCAAATGCTTTTCCAAGACAGAAGTAGCCTGAGATGATGTCTATGCATCATACCAAAGAGCTCTTTTTAGTTCCTTAAGGTGACTGGCTCCAAATACTCCTCAGATTATTAATAGTGCCCTAATAAACCTGGAGAGCGATCCTATAAATTTCTACATGTTCGGGGGTCAAGCAGTGAAGTCAATATTAATTAATAGTCAAATGCAGTGTTTTATTTCATGTAATCAGCCTCCTGACAGTCTGAGCAGTCTTGGAGGTTAGTTATGCTCAAAGAGTGGGAGCGATGCCAGAGCATCCCATGCTCCGTTATAAAATAGCAAATAATCTTGAGTGGTTACGTTTAATAGCTGTGGATTTAATGCGTTGCCTGAAATGTTTTGTCCTCTTTCATGAGGGGCGGTAAGAGTGAAGTTCTGGTGGACCTCATGGTGGTTTCTCCTTGCTCTCTCTACCAGCTCTCAACACAGGAGCACTGCAAAACAGTAGGAAATGTTGGCTTTGTCATGAGCGCAGGAGAGGGGTGCAAAGACCTGGGTGTTGGGGCAACTTAGGGTGCTTGGTCATTTCAGTGGCTTCATGGTGTCAGCTCAAAGGCAGAATGTTGCAGAGAGAAAGGAAGGACATGTGGAGAACCTCCAATCGTGTAGCTTAGATGGAGGAGGGGAGGGGCTCCGGAGAGGGGGAAGAGGATGCCCCTGATGTAAGCTCTAGTATAAACTAAATGACTTCTAAATTGTTTAGTGTGCATTGCTGGGAATATTTAAAGGATTAAAATTCTTTTTTGAGATGAAGTTGGGTTTGTGTACCCTAATTGTCAGGTTACTGTGCTCAAAACCAAATCCACTTATCTGAATGAGTGATTTATGGATTATTCTGTCTTTCAATAGCTGATCTGCAGCTCCTGGAAACTCCTCATAAACTCTTCTCCTTTGCCTGGCCAGCAGCTGGCATCTCACCCAGGTTCAGCTGTGGTTTAGAGACATCCTTGGAGCACAAGGATACCTAAAACTCATTGCAAGATGTTTGATAGAAAGCCCATCTTTGCTGGAGGTTCTGTCTTCACTCATTCTTCAACTAGCTTGAAACTGTAATGGACCCCAAATGCCAGCCTTCATCCCCAGAAAGGAATGAGGGGGAAGAAAGGAAAGAGAAAAATAATATTTTGCAGGCAGCTGCACAGATTCCCCTTAGCTGAGGGTATTTGACGGTATGAAGATGAATGCTTCATCCAGGTATTTGTATTTTCTCTCCAATCCATTATTAGAGTGAAATTGGCTACCATCTCTTCTCCAAGTGGCAGGTTTCTCATGAGTTATTATGTGGGTTATGTCACCTTATTAATTATTCCTATGTAACCTTACGGGGCTGATGCAAAGCATTCCCCAGCGTGAGGAGGATTCATATGCAATGGAGCCTGACTGCATCCATGGTGCTCATCTCTGAACATGCACCATGCTTCATTCTCCAGGAAGAAGTAGAGAAAAATGTGCAGAGATTTGCGGCCAGTTAACCCAGACAATATTTCATTTCTGTAGAAGGAAAAAAAAAGAGATTTGTAGCCAGTGAAAGGTTTATTATTGAATTTTTAAAAGATCACGTATATAAACGCGCACACATAAATATAACAGGTGAATATAAAATAAACCTATTCCCTGTCAGTACTACTGATGGTACATTAGTGTTTTAATTCAATTTAAATACATTTCACCTGCCATCCCATTGTAGCTGGAGTTGCAGTGTCTTCAGTGAAGTCCCTCACCGTAGGGCAGCTGGCTGGTGGCCTTGCAGGGTAGAGCCAAGCGTCTTAATGTTTCCAAAGCAAAACTTCTCTTTTCACTTTTTTCCACTCTTGAGGCTGATCAGTTCGCTCACAGAACATAAAATTTTGATTGAAGTCTTCCTGTGTCCTAGTTTTGGCCTCTGTTCAGTGAAGCACATCTTGCAATTCTAGTTTAGACCCACTCTATATTTATATATATTGTCTTAATGTCACGGTTAAGGCCTTAGCTGAAAGATACGGACTAAAGCACGTTGTCTCAATACTCTCCGAATCGAGGTTTTTACTAACATTAACCGGCTGTTAGGCAGCCTGTTTTTGGGGGGTGTATGTAGATGGCAGGAGTGGCAGCTCTTCCTATCATGCTCTGGTTTTCTAACAAAGACACAGTTGTTCACCATCTACATTTCTATAGCAGATGCAGATGGAAAGAAAAGTTCCTGGTTTAAAGTGTTTTATGTCCAAATTGTTTAAATCCTTTCTCAAAGCTTGGGCTTTCCTTTCATGACCTCTTCTTATCCCATGTGCTTCCTAAAGGAGATGTTAGGCAATAATGTTACGTGTCTGCCTGCTTTGCTCCTGATCATCCTTTTGATGGTGGTGCCATCTTGATGGATGAAGTTTTCAAAGGCTACATGTGTTTCTACAGCCATCCCAAGAAAAAGCTGCTGGGCTGAAGGAGTTGTCCTTTTCCCAGCTCCTTGGCCAGGTGTTTTCTCCCATCAAGACTATTTGGGGTTTTTGGGGTGCAAATCCCAGCTGCCAGATGGAGCTGCAGAAGGGATTGCACCACGGGTCTGCCTTCCAGTGACCTGTTTGGCAGACCTCTGACTGAGGGGGGCATCCCAGTGCTGATGCAATCTTACATACTTTCACAGCTGCTGCCTTTTTCCACCTTTTGGTTGTTTTTTAATAGTCTTTTGACTTCATTTCTGGCTGTAATGGATTTTGTGCAGTCGAGGAGATAAACTGAGAAGCTCCACTTGAAGGTACCTCGTTGAAAGCCTCTTCTCTGCTGCAGGAGTGCTTTTTCTTTCTGGCCATGTGTGGCTTTGGAGTGTGCATTATCGAGCATGTTGCGAGGCTTTTTGGTCAGCAAAGCGCATGTGCACGCAGCACGGAGTGGCCCAGCATTACAATGGTTGGTTTTTTTAATGCCAGCTACATCAAAACAGTTTAGCTAGATCCCTTCTTTCTACCTTGCTACAAAAGCAAGAGGAATAGTTGAAAATCATTTCATTTGTGTGGGAGATGGGCTTTTTGGGGAAGTTTTTTACTTTTTGCCTAGGGCATCAAAAATTGATCTTGGTTTCAGTGGAGATGGTGTGTTCCTGTGGTGTGGGTTTAGATTTAGCTGCAATCTGGTACATCTTCTAATGAGAAAGCTCTCTGCCTCCTCTCCCTTGTAGCAGTTTTTCCCCTGTTTCTTGTCTTTTAAGTGTGTGCCTTCCACAAAACCAGCTCGACCATTTTTAGTCTCAGCTTAAGCACATGCTTATGTGCTGCATTGGATAGGGGAGGATTTAAGTCCTGAACTGCCACTTTCCTTGAGAATCTGTCTAAAAAAATTAACACAAGACTCAGCTTTTTTCAGCTATGACTGTAACATGAGTAAATAAACAGCTCAGTGTTTTCCTACAGATCCAAATATATATTCCATAACTATACCAAATAATTGTTGTTGTGCAGACATGAGGTATTTTGGATGAGTTGCTATTTTTCTTGCTGATATCGCTGTGCCTAAACTTGAGCTTTCATTGTGGTAGCCATATCAGCCAGGGATGGGATGGCCACGATGCTGGGGGAAGCGCCGTGTCGGATGATTAAATAGCTTCTCTTTGAGCTAATTCCTCTGTTGTGGGATAGGTTTGAATGGATGGAGACTGATTAATGCCTGCCATTGAGTTTGGGCATTCATGCCTGAACTCCCAAGTGTCACTTTTATGATAGGATGGGCAAGAAAGCAGCGAGAGGGGCTGGTGAGGTTTTGGTGTTGCATGAGAATATGGTGGAATGGTGGGTAGGAGTAAGGGGTGCCCTTCTTGGCTGCGCTTTGTTCTCCGGGCTGGGAAGGATGTCGTAGACCTCAGCCATAAACAAACAAACAAACAAACAAACAAACTTAAGCACCTCAACAGCTGGGGAGCTCATTTTGCAACGGATGACAGACTTCTTGTGAGATTGGTGGCTTTAGGTGATACCTGCCCAGGCACCTCCAAGTTTGTAAGCAGGTGTTGGTGTTTGGTCCTCAGTCTTCGTCTGTGCTTTTTGCTGAGTGCTACAACGCTTTGGGTGGGATGCTGAGACACCTTTTGTCCAAATAGTTCACTCCTGTATTTGCAGGGGAGCTTGAGTGCACATGCAAGGATGGGATTTAATGTGAATGCATCCTCCGTCATAATCTGTATTAAAGGGAAATTGGGCTCACTGAACTCCCCTCATTGCTGGTTTGTGTGGCTTAGCGATGGAGTGGTTGGCCTACTTTGAAGCAAGAGAAAGGGAATGTATAAGAGGAAGCAGAAGCTGGAGTTGCTAGGGAAACGAGCAGGGATGCTTGCATGGCTCTCACCTGATCCCTGACGCTGCAGATCCTCAGCACAGGTTCCCCTTTCATATAAGTGTCATAGGTGAATTTACCTCCTGGGTGAATTCATGGTCCTGAGCGTCAAGGGGCAGCAGTGGTGTCCTGCAGGACCCCAAGGAGATGAGGGACATGCTTACAGCCCCTGGACCGCCCCAGGGACATGCTGCCCATTGGCCTCACGGCTGGTCCCCGAGGGTTCTGCTGTGGAATGAGGCAAATAGGGATTTTTCTCCTTCTGGGATTGCTTTTGGGGATTTGCCAACTCCCCCTTGCTGGGAAGAAACGCAGCGGGTTCGGTGGTTTCTCCACTTGTGCCCATATTGTGGGATGTGGGGATGATGCTGGACCGTCCTGGAGTGTCTCCATTTTCATTGCTCTTAGAACTGTCATTCCTGTTCATCCCTCTGGACTACGAGTCCCAGAGTACTTTGCTATTTGAATAATTTGTGCCAGGCCGTGTACCTAGTGCTTAGCACACCTCGTACCGGGAAGGATGACTTTCTTTGAATTTATGATTAGGTAGGTATTTCCTTTCCTGCAAATGTTTTATTTATTGCAGTGGTTATTGATAGCTGTGCTTACCAGTTCTGTTGAGGCAAAACAGCAACCTTCTAAAACTGCCTTTTTTTTCTTTTTTTTTTTCTTTTTCCTTTCTTTTTTTTTCTTTTTTTTTTTTCTGGTGCATGTGGAATAAAAATCAATCCTGGCAAAAAATTGAATATCTGGATTCCTCTTGGCTTCCCCACCTCATAAGATTTAATAGTATCTTGTAAATGTTTTCATCGGCTTCTCCTGTGTTATTTACTGAGTGCAGATGAATCTTGAATGAATGTTTTTTGTATAACTAGGTTGGGTTTGGTTTAGGTTTTTTTTTCATGTTTAAGCAGGGATCCATTCAGTTTAAGCAGTGAGCACTTTTGGGGGATGGATGCAGACTGTTTGTAGTGTGATTATTTTCTTAAGTTTAGAATGAAACAGTTGAGGAGGAAAGCAATTGAAACTTTCCTGTGCTGGCTGGTTCCTTGGGAAGCAGCCTGTACCAGGCAGGAATAGGAAGCAGCTGGCTTTGCTTTATAATTAATCAAGGGAGCAATTATCTTGTGATAATCTTGCCCCCTTCATCTCCTATTGCATAAGTAAACAGAACTTCAGCTTGTATAAATTGAGTTTTGCCCTTCCACCTTTTGCTACCAGAGGTGGAAATTCAGGCGTGATGTGATGAGCTGCCCCTCCGACAGCTCTGCCCAGATCATCCTCCCAGTTGCCCTGGGATGCTGCAAGAAGGGGCTGGGCAGGGCAGGCTTTGCCAAGAGCAGTGATGGAGCCCAGTGCCTGCTCCTGGGTGAGCTGTCCCCAGCTTGGTCGAGCCAGGACCACGTTTCACAGCCAAACGGCCACATGAGGAGAAGGTGGTTGGTGCTGCAGGGCTCCGGCTGCACTCAGGTAACTGTTTTCTCTGTTAAAAAGCATTTCTGCTGAAAGCCTGCTACTTTGAACTTCAAACAGAAAAAAACCCCAACCAACTGGAAAATGAAAGGCACCTGCTAAGGGGTGAACATGGGGCTTGTGCTGAGGGGCCATAGAGTCAGCATCTGGAGTTCAGTAGGGAGGCGCTGGGTGAGATGAGCTGGGATTAGCTGAACTCCTGTCCTTAAGAGCCTTGGTTATATCCGAACTCGCAATGGACTTGAGAGGCGGTTGGCACGCACACAGCCGGCTTTGGGGCAAAGCCTCAAATCCCTTTTGGCCAGCTCTCCTGAGTGCTGCTGGGAGGTCAGCATTGCCACTTCTGCACATCCCAGCGCTCCAGGCTGGGCGTTGCTTTTCCGGGCTGCTCTCGGGTCCGGTTTAATAGGAAGGAGAAGGCATGTCTGAATAGCAGGCTCTGCATTCATCTCTGATTTTAATCCTTACCATTCCCCTGCAATATCTTGCTGTTGGGTAGGTGAAGCCATGAGCTGGAAAGAACCGGCTCCTTGCTTGTCAGCGGCGCCGGTGTGGCCCGTTTCCTTGCCCGGAGGCTGGGAGTGCTCAGTGCCAACTCCTGGTCAAAATACATTTGGTTTCTAAATTAAGACGGGGATTCTGCAGAAACACTTGGCATAGGTGAGTTGGAAAAAGGTTTTAAGGGTAAGCAGGTTATTTATACTCTGCCTTGTGTGTCCAGCCTGTGTTTGTGCTGCTAAGTCATTTATGTTTATTTTATGGAGAATGACCTCTGCCATAAATATTCCTCTAACCATCAGTCAGCAGCAAGTGCAAGGTGGCCATAGGGCACAGGGTCCAGCTTGGGCGGAGGAGTCTGGATGGGGAGGGGGGTTTAAATGGGATTCAGCCCCTTCCGAGCACCATATCCTGCCCTGTACAGCAACTAAAGAGGAAGCAGCGGGCTGGTGATGTGCAGACAAGGGGTCCTGCCCTGGGTCAGAGGTTAGGACATCCACATGTGCATGTGTGTATGGGTGTCCCCAGCCTCCATCCTACATCCCTGGGCAATGTAATTTTAAACACTGGAAAGATTTCCAGGCTCCTTGGGCTGGGAGCAGTCATAGGTTCATGCATATGATGATTTTTTTAGTGGGGATTGGTATTGTTAATTGAGCACTATGGCAGTGATTCCACTTGTGAAGTCCCTAGAAAGTATGTATTTTCTTTCTCTGGACATAGGTAAGAACTAGCCATTGGACATTCAAGACAAGTAAAAGGGGTTTGGAGGTGCCTCTTGGTTCAAAGGTGGAGAGAAAGATTTTAGCAGGAGCTGAAACCTGCGAGGTATTAAAGTCAATGCTTGTCTTCCCATGACATGTCTTCAGGGACATTGATCCTCACATTTGTCTCATGGATTCTTTAGTGGGAAAGAGTTAAATGTCTTCTCATATGCACATGTTCATCACCACAGCCTTGAGGAGGTTCCTCTTCTTCAAGAAATAAATGTAGCACGTGTTCAGCTAAAAATATTGCAGGAGGAATCCTTCCTTGGCCACAGCCCCGATATGGGAGAGCAGCTGTGAGTCGAGGGGATTCTGTTTGTTTTTAAACTTTATCTGCCTTCAAAGTGGTGCTGTGGCATTTGTAGGGCGTTAGAGGCGCCAAAATCCTCATTGACCTTCTTCTGCATCCGAGGGTGGACGTGGACTAGGACTTCTTGGCATCCATTTGCAATGTAAATTGGAGGAGGCTGTTGGTTTTGTTTCCAGTTACCTGCAAAAGCAGAAAACCTGAAGGTTACTGGGGTGATTTGAACTTCAGTGGCTGCAGGGTGGAGCATCTTTGAGGTTGCTCATCAGTGTGACGATCTGCTGCTGCACTGAGGTGGAGGGTGAAGAGAGGTGTCTCAGCCTAACTTTTTGCAGGAATCAATCCATGACACTGATTCTTCCTCATCTAGCAAGGCACCCGTTTTGCTGTCTTAACAGGTAAAATGGATATTGACCCTGCGAATCGACTGTCTTCCTCTAACCATTGCATGCCTTTGATCAGTTCACTGCTCTTGAAAAGTCAAACCACTCCCGTGCATCTCTCAGTGGGGTGGCATTTCTTCCGTTTGGCTTAACCTTCTACTTCAGGACCTTTTACCCCTGCCCATAATTTTAGCTTAGTATTTCCATTCTTACACCCATAGTAAGGGGTTATTGCTGCCTTGATATATTTGCAGTGTGGGATGGGGCTTCATTGGTGGCTGTATTAGCACTGCAGGAGAATGATGCTGCTCATTCTCATGAAGGTGCTGGGAGGCTGCACTTGGGGCCTGTCATACCCTGTGCTAGCTGCTCCCACTCCCAGACAGATCATTTCAAATGGTGCTTCACTTTCCGTTGTATAAGTGACCCTCCCTTTTTTTTTTTTTTTGTTTTTGGTTTTTGTTGGGGTTTTTTTTGGTGGTGGTTTTGTTTTGGGGTTTTTTGTTTCGGTTTGGTTTCTTGTTGGGATTTTTTTCTGCATTGCTGGCCAGTCATTCGCCCACCGCCCCAAATCCCAAGAGACCTGATGCTGAGGGGCAGATGAGGCAGCGAATGTATTCAGCCCAATGTTTTCCACATGAGCAGGGTTCTGTGCCGGTGAAAGACATGAACTCATTGCAGAAACCTCCCAAGAACAAAGCTTTGGAGAAAGAATCAACCTTATTAGCACATTTAAGGAGAAAGGGGGTTTGTCACTGTATCAGTTTATGCTTCAGCACATTAGCGTTGTAAATCTCTTAGTGGAAGAATTGATTAAAAAACTATATTTCCCTTCCCCACAAAAACCCCAAAAAAAAGGAAAAAAAAAAAAAAAAAAAAGAAATCCCCAGCACACTAGTTTGCTGTAAATCTTTTAAACAAAAACAAAGTTTATGGCGTTTGGTGGTTTGAAGCCTCCTGCGGTTAAATTTTTTTTTTTATTTTTTTTTTTTCTCCAAGCGATCTTTTGGTTTCCCAAGTATTCTTCTGGCCTTTTCACTTGAAAAGGAAAGGCAAACTTTCATGAATTGAGCAGGGGCACTCTTTGAATGAAGCGAGGGTCAGTGCTTCTCCAGGCTTTTCTTCCCATTGTTTGAAGAATACACTGAGGATGGCAGGAGCAGATGTGCTGCTTCTATCCGGGCTTACTCTGCCCCTACTATGGATATGAGCTGCCTTTGCATTAATTCCTCCAATGGTTACTGCTGTTTAGTTTACCTTACCTAACGTATTGAGGCTGTTTGTAAGCACAGGATGATGCCCTTCTGATAAAGAGTTGGTGCTTTACATTGAGACAGTCCGACGTAAAAACAGCAATAACCACAAAGAGATGAAAAACGTCAGTAGAAGGGGGAAAAAAAAAAAAAATCAGCACAAATCTTTCTGTTCTGTGATTTACATTGTGGGGTGTAGACCCTGCACTGGTGACACTTCCTAGAGGTCTATCTGCCATGCAGTCCTGAGGCAGCTGGAATCAGCAAACAGCCGTGTGTGGTAGTGATGGAGGGCGAACTGATCCGGTGTCCAGCCATTGATTGCTGAATATCAAATGTTGATTGTAATGGTACCTGCTGCTGGGATTTAATTCCAGGAAAAATATAATTAAAAAAAAAAAAAAAGAAGAACGAACTGTGGAAGGTGAAGGAGATTACATTTAAAATAAGTGTATGGGAATGATTTATCTGTATTTCATAATATACAGAGAGATTAGCCATGTTTTGAGCACTAGACTACTAATGACTTTTGTCTGGCCAGTGACTGTCAGTTTAACTCCGTGATAGATGAAATGGAGAATGGATGCTCGTGGTCACAAATGCTTTAATGTTAACAAAATAAAGTAAGTTTTTTATTAGGGTAGAGGTTAAACAGTCTGGCTGTGGAGCAGAGATGCTTGATTGACTAAAGGCAGCCAGAAACCTGACAGATTTTTTGCTTTTTGGGGGGGAAAATGCCTGTGAACAAGGGGCTACATCTGACTATTCAAACTGACATGGAAATCTCTGCCCTGTATTAGTTACAGATGTGTCATCCTCGGTTGGGCTCTGTCCTTTCATGGAAATACTGTCATGTCACTGCACGTTATTAGCTGGGTTCCCACTGTTACGGTATCTTTTAAGGTAGGTTTTGTCTCATGGGCATGCATCATTGCAACCGCTGCTTCAAGGACAGCATCTCTTTCACGAGGACTGTATCTCTTTCACCTTCTGAATCTCTTATCCTCTTGAAACAGAGCAATTGTTCAGTGGAGAATGTAAAGTACATCCTCATCCCTACCCACCACTGATGATGGAGGCGGTTTGTTTTGGTTGGGGGGAAAAAAAAAAACAAAACAAAACAAACCACATAAAATTACTCATCTATTCATCTCCCTTTCTGTCCCATTCTCTTACCTTGGTTCACACACGTGTGCAGGATGCGGTTTACCCAGGGGAGAGGGCAGAGGTGGGCTCAGGTCTGTGCAGCACGAGGCAGCTGTGGGAAATCCCACTTGAACGATGGCTCCAAAGAAGCAGATCATGGTCCTCTTGTGCCTTTGTAGCAGTCAAGGAATGATCTTCATCCCATCCCTTGTGGGAAATCAGTGCCATATGGCCCTTTTTCCCACTGGGAGGTATACTGGGAATAAATCCTGGTCTGCTCCACTGGAGCTGCCTTTCCTGCAGCCCCCTCCTAATTCAGCCTCATCGGGAGGAAATTACTGCTTTGCACCTGATTCATTATCGAAAAATATCCACTCACAATGAGGCTGGATTAACTGTGGCATTTTACAAGGCCAGCCAGGAGAAACACTTCATGATGAAGTAAAGTTAGTTTCTACCCAAGCTGTGTGCTTTACTCTCCAAAATGTCTCATTTACATTTTAAAAACAGGGCTAAACTGCAACCAGTCAAACTTACTCCATCCTCTGGTCAAACTGAGTTGGAGAGCTGCCATCTTCAACAGGATTTGTGATGCATTTGAGTGCTTGGAAGATGCTGAGTGATACCCTGTGATAGGTTGACCATTCAAGGAGACAGTAGGGTGGCAGAAGGAGTCACCCATCAGAAGATTAGTGTGGTGGGCTTGAGATTTTTTAGATGTTAACATTGTTGAATAGAACTGTGATGCTCTAAGTTAACCTTTTAGATAGCGTGGACAGAGGGACTTGATCTGCTGATACCCACAGCTTGTCTTTTTTCTACTGGGTACTCTTCAGGCTTAGAATCTGTTCCATGATGAGTCTACTTAAGCCTTTAAGATTGCTTAGCAGTTAGCTGGAAACAGCATGGTTGGCTGAGGAGCAAAATGACACTGGGTATATTGCTTCCAAATCCTGCAGGGATACCCATGGCGTCGCTACCGACAGCAAGCTCTGCTGAAGGAATGGGACCAAGAAATTTGACTGTAATGTAACTTAATACCCACACTGGTGTTTGAGTTGAAAATCATCTGCTTGAGCTCTTCTGCTGGTCCAGCATGAGAAGTTTGTGTGCTTCCAGGAGGAACTGTGGAGAAGTTCTTTTATCTGTAAGCAGAAGATGGAAATAAGAACTGGGAGGCAGAAATCTTCCATCCTAGGGTAGTGAGATGCAAGAATATAGCATCAGGAGAAAATACCTGGAAGGCACACCTGACTGATGCTGACAACTCCTCTGAAAAAAAAATGGTCGGTCCTTAATTTCCTACCAAGGATGCCCTGAGTTTGGGATTCCTGTTGTGCCCCGGAAAACATCTTGCTGATTCATTGGGCTTCCCTGTGCATGAGAATGTCAGTTGTTTTCTAGCTCTGCTACAGCCTGCTCTGTTCTTGCCGTCCCTTAAGCAGATGATTTGCAAGGCGGGATTTCCCAAAAGCACTCAGTATTGACTCAGCCCCACTTCCAGAAGCCAAGGGAAATATCTGCTGAGGCACTTGAAAGCCCCTCCTGGAGTTGCTCAGGTCTGTGGGGACTTCCACATGTGCTTTGATCTTGCTGTCTGCTGCTCTTTGAAACAAAGACTTTGTGGAGAGCAGATAGTCAAGATTCCTGAAGATGTTTAACTTCTGTGCTGCAGCGAGGGTCAGTATGTTTTGCTTTTACAGTGATGATCCCCCATCCAGTGCAACTTCAGTGTATGCTGGGAAGATGTGGAGGGCATCCCTGGAGCTGTGAGTGGGGGGTTCGGTACCGACAAACTCAGGGCAGTGGCTTTTTGGTTTGAAAACTCTCCTGCTTGGTGAGCCAGAGGACACCTTGCAGAAGGGGACGAGACAGGAATTTGAGGGAAGTTGGAAGCAGCCAGCAGGTCTTGGCATCAAAACACTAGGTGCGGTGGGGAAGATGTCCTTGTCCGAGTGCTGTGCTCTTCGAGTCCTCGAGTGACTTTGAGTCTCTGTGGAGAAGATGGGTTGCTCTGTCCTTCACCAGTGAAATCACATCCACGTGAGGCTTTTCTCCAGTGGCGTGAGCCTGCCTCACGCTGCTGCCAACAGCTCCTTGGATGCTGCGGTGGGAAGAGCTCTTTGGACTACTGTTGTAATGCTCTCACTCAGCACACCCCGTGTTTGCCTACCCGGTTTAAAGTGTTACTAGTTGCTGAAGGCAGAGACTATTTGCAGGAACTCGTTAGCTTCCCTGCTCTTGAGCACTGCAGCTTTTAAGAAGTGGCTGCTAAAGATGTGGTCAGATATGCTATTGAAATTAAAAAGCAGTATGGATTTAACATGAAATAGCTGCTCCTAAATAGTAGCATGCACATAGATAGTCCTAATCTGGAGCAGAGGCTAATTTTTCAACCGTTATATTTCATTGCAATATATCCACGAGTCTAAATTGAAACAAAACAATATTATTCCAGGATAAACGTGCTCGCCTGTGGGTATTGAGGAGGAACAGGAGCCTGCACAGCTCTTCTGGCACAGCTTTGAGCGTGCACAAGCTGCAAACCGATTGCAGGCAGCAATCGTTTGCTGCGATTTTAAGAGGGAACCCATGATGTGGAAAATCCTCTGCAGTTGATATGTCAGTCATACCTGAGGATCAGCCAGAAGGGAGGGATAACAGCACATTTGCTTTCCAGTTGAGAGTGAGCAGCTTGCAAAAAACTCGAGTAAAGCTGGAAATAAACTGCTGGGACTTAATGGGAAATTGCAGTGCGGCATACAAGCAGTTCTAATGTTGGAGAATAAGAAGGAAAAACACTAGGGAAAAAAAACCCAAACAAATGGAGCTGGTGCTCCTGATCTTCTTCAGTGTCTTAAAAGCAGTAAGATGGATGAAAATCTCTTGCAAACCATGATTTTCTGGGGCGTTCACATGAGGCCTGCTCTAGGTTAGCTGGTTCTGAGGGAGGCATCTCCGTGGGAGCCGTTTACACCCAGGGGTCATGCAGAGGATGGGGAAATTTTCAAGGTGGTTTTGGGAAGTTGGTTTTTGGCTAGAAAGAAATACAAATCTATGGTGGGTATAAGTGGTCACTGTATTTTCTCCTTGTAACATGCCTA
Source organism: Ceryle rudis (assembly GCA_033439905.1). Classification (NCBI taxonomy): domain Eukaryota; kingdom Metazoa; phylum Chordata; class Aves; order Coraciiformes; family Cerylidae; genus Ceryle; species Ceryle rudis. Next base: position 38,637 of record JAAGNO010014369.1, on the reverse strand, counting down.
AGCTGGGCTCCTTCACCCTTCCATCACCCCCTCCTCTCTTGACGCTCACCTGCAGTGTGGCTCCAGATGTGCCAAACCAGAAACGCCTCCTCCCTGACCCCTTCAGCCAGACTTTGGGGTAGGGAAAGAAGTTTCCATGTTGTAGGGCTTGAGGTTTGTTCGGGCTGCCTTTGGGATGCCTCGAGGCCTTCATTTCTCTGTGTCAGGTTGTCTTCTCATCCTCTCCCTGCCTGTGCCACGGGTGTTGTGCTGGTGGTCCCAGGCAGGTTGTTTGGCCCTGGGGTTGGTGTCCTCACACCCAGTGTGGTTGTTGCTGGGCAGGGTGGAGGGATGACAGGCACTGGTAGTACCCATGGTGTGCTGGTGTGTGGCTGTGGGATTCCTCTGGGCAAGGTACTTCTCTGGGTCCTCTGACTGGAAGCAATGCAGGATGTCACATTTGCCTTGATAGGGTTAAAAATTGCTTTTTTTCCCCTCTTTTTTTTTTTTTCCCTTCTCTTTTCATGAAGGTTTGTGATAGTTTTCTGCTTCAGCTATTTATACATCCAGACAACTTGCCAGCTAGTGCTGGTCTCTTATTTTGGCACAGTCCAGCTCCTTCTTTTGAGGTTGCCTTTACCTGGTTTGTTTTGTGATAAAATGAGCCCATCTTCACCTTCAGGGCTGTGAGCTATCAGAGTTAAGAGCTATGGTATTTTTCTCTCAGTTGTATAGAGATGCTCAAAGCCCCGATGATAAACGTTATTGATCCAAAGCACCAACTGCCCGGAGTCCTGGGTGCCTGTGGGAATTGGGTGAAACATCCCTTTGCTTGTTAGTTGGTTTTATGGTTTGTTTATTGGGGTTTTTTGTTTTGATTTGGGTTTTTTTTGTTTGTTTGTTTGGAGTTTTTTTAATAAATTGTTTTTTTTCAAATTGGAAGAAGCTCTAACAACTTACTTGCCTGTTTTATGTCTTAAAAACCCACAGGGTAAAGGGGTGAAGAGGACAGGTACAGGGCTGCAGCTGAGATTGAGGGTGGTGGTAGAAAAGCAGTGAAATGCTGTGGGATCCTGGACTGTTGAGAGTCATCATAGCCCTGTGGCATCTTCTTGCCATAGGGGAATACCTGATTTCACCTTGGCAAAAGATGGTTTGTGCTGGCATGGTGGCGGTGACATGCCAGGTGTATTCCTTGTCTTTGATACTGTGCCGTTTCACCTCCAGTAGACATCGGGTGTTTTTCATCTCTAGCCCCAACATCATTTGTTTTAAAATGGTCGATGATTAGTGTGATTTTTTTTTTTTTTCCCCGTAAATTCAGGGAAATCTCAGCCGAAGATTCCTGCAGCAGAGCAGGAATCAGCAGCAAATATCATCTCTCCCTCATGGGAAAAGACCCTCTTCTTTCCCTATTAAAAAAAGTAACAATAATGAAAGAATTCCTTTTATACTCATAGCTGGTCAGAAATAACTTGCCCATCTCAGGAGTCTTCTTTTCTGCTTGCTAAAAATCTTTTACAGGATGTAGGGCTCAGTTTTTTCTAGTTCAAGAAAATTGCATCCTTGCTGGGAGTGATACCGTAATAGTGTGTTGATGGGAAAGAGATCTGGGCACCTTGGTTTTCTCTCATATTAAAGCTTACAGCAGGTTTACCTGCTGGAATCGAGAGGATTTAAAATGAAAGTGGAGATGTTCAGATGAAGATAGCACGCTGAGGCTGACGGTGATGGGAAACGGCTGTAAAACATTAGGGATGGTAGCCTGAAATCTCTGGCAGTCAGAAGGCAAGTGAAAAGTAAAGATAAAAAGTTCCTCAGAGGTGTTTGCTTAAAAAAAAAAGAAATAAAACTCAACTAAATCTAGTGGAAGCAATTCGGTGCTAATGCACACCTGAAGGATTTGGCAATTCAAAGAAAGAAAATGCTAAGGAAAAAAAAAAAAGAAATTAAAATTCCTTATATTTGGAAGGCAAGACATTGCTGCCTTAGAAGAAGCACCACTGGCACGTGTGGCATGCTCTGAAATTGCTCAGGAGAGAATATTGAACTGGGTGGGGGGAATGGAGGGAGAGACTAATTATATATAATCTTAAAATGAATTAGGTGATATAAATGTAATGAAAGCAAATCCTGTTCCTGGAGAGACTTTTCAGTTTGCATTTTGCTATCCTAGGGCAATGGCATGTTGCTCTCTGACAGACGACCATTTGATTTGGGAATATGTGAATAATTGGGAAGTGGAACCTCTTTGAATTTGTTACTTTCCCCTCTAGCGTTTGAAGGACTAATTATAGGAAGAGCTGCAGAATGCCCTATGCGGGCAAGCATGCAGCCAATTTTATACTTTGCTGGTTGCATGAGTCACTGCACTGCATGCTGTGTGCTCTTTGATACGTGTCCTTGCTTTCAAAAAAAAAAAACCCACCATATTTTTTTTTCTAGATGGAGAGATAAACATGTTAAACTCTGTTGCTGAGCCTTTTGTAAAGATACCTACAGGAAAAAAAATCTATGCAGCAGCTCTGTGGTTGAGGCTGGGGATGGGCTGGGATGTGCAGGTTGTTGGGTAGGAATAAACACACACTCGGCCAATGTGAAAAGTGAGTGGCTGAAAGCTTAAGCGTCTTGGCAGGGCTTGTGCTGCCTGCTCGATTGAGAGGCATTGCCCTATTTTAAGATGATTTTAAAATGGGTCTGAGAATCCTCCTGTCTACAGTTCTCTGCTTACCAGAGGCTGACCCTGTGCTGGACAGGAGGGACCATCGCCCTGTGCCCAGCATGGCCACTGCCAGTTCCCTGGACAGCACAAGCGAAATCAACGTGACTGGCTCAAGTTCTCCGTGGATGGGAGAGGGTTAATCAGCTGCGTGGCTGGGACAGGGCACTTGGTCTCATTTATCATCTGTGCCTCTGCTCAGCCCCGGGGTGGTGGGTTTGAATGGGGGTTAGGGCGTGCATCAGGGTGGGAGACATTGAGTGTATGAATAGAAATACTTCTCAAGACCGGAAAAAAACCCCAGTCTCACAAATACTAAACAATACTACTGTAGAAATATATGAATGTCTTAAAAATACATTAAGTCCTTCTCTCCCACTGAAGGTAGCGCTCATGATGGGAGCAAAACCACTGCTGGGTTGGGCTGTGTAGGGAGAGGAGAAGAAGGGCAATTACAGAGGTGATGGACATAAAGCCACAAGCCTGCGTGCAAGATCTGAAGTTCCCAAGATTTGTTCAGCAGACCCATTACAGTATCTTATGTTAAGCTTTTGTTGTTTAGATAACATGGAAAGTTTGGGATCTTCTGACAGTGATGAGTCAAATATTCCTAGTGGCTCATTCCTGACCCAATGTATAACCTTGGGCTTGGAGCTGTGCCGCCTCCTCCAGCTCTCCCCACCTGTGATAACTGGGATAACAACATTTGCTGCTGTTTGTAAAGCAGTGCTGGCACGGAGAGCTGCACAGCAAACTGGGATGCTTCGCTGGGCTGGGATGTGGGAGGCTTCGCTTGGGATTTTGGCCAGGAACCGACACGTGAGGTTGCTCAAGACATGGTGCATACTTTGTCTCACCTTCTTTAGGCAATATCCTCTTTGGGAAGAAACTAATGTGGTGAGGACCAGATGTATGTTAAGCCCTTGGGGCCATATTGAAATGCAAATGGAAATGAAATAGTGTATTACTTCCAAGAGCAGTAATGGTGGTGTGGAGATGAAAGTGCTGTGTTGGTAGACTGTGCATCAAAAGAGGATAGCTGGGTATCAGCCCTGACAATGCTTTATCCCATTGGGAAACCTGCATGCAATGCAATGTTGTATTTGGGGTTTTGAGGTCATTGTTACACAGATTATTCAAGCCTGGATGCATTTTTAGCTGGACTTTGTCTAAAGAATAAACATAGCCAGGGCTGTTTTCCAGTCATCAGCTAAACAGACAGATCAAGGGCTTGAGTCAGCGATCCTTGCAAAATGTTACTGGCTGTCTTCAAAAAAAATTTCCTAACACTTTTTGCTTTTGAAAATACAATCATGAATAAAAGGATGCATGTTATTTCTACTTCGCAAATGATTCTGGTGCCTGGACTCTGTGTGTGTGTCTTGGCTCTGCTTCCTACATGCATCCACATATGCCTGAGATGGCAACCTAAAGATGGGACTAGTCCTCTTCCAAGAATAAAAGAGCTTTATTATCTCCTTCTGAAAAAAATGACGGCACAGGGACAGGACATTATTTTTTTTGTCACACTAGGGATCTGTGGCTTGTATCTTCACAACTACTGCATAGTCCCTATCCCACTAGAAAAGCCTACTGGAAACAGGGGACTCCAGCCCTTGCTGCAAGGCTTGTAGGTCTGCCCGTGCTTTTGATTTAATCCATAGAACTGCTTTTCAATAGAAACACCAACATTTTCACATTTCACAGTGAAATGGCTAATCCCTATTAGTTACCCCATCCTAGACATACACCTTTTATGGTGAGGAAGACAGTATGTTAATTCCTTGCTACGCTGAGATCATAGGTGGTTGTGAGATGCCAGCTTGGACCGAGCACTGTGGTGACTTCTCTCTGCTTAGATTTTTCAAAACTGTGTTGGGGCTTGTGCATTCTTAATTTGAGACACTTGAAACATTATTTTTTTTTGTCCCCTCAAGAATGAAGCACTTTTTCAAGATAGCTTAGGCTGGCTACCCTGCACGAAAAACTTTGAAATTCTCTGTAAAACTCTTGGCCCACATCTTCTTCCAGAGTACAGTTAGACAGGGACGGCAGCTTCCTCTGCTTCAGTATAAAGGGCACTTATGATGTGTTGTTAATGAATAATTACTACTTCATGCTTCTCTCTTTTAATGGCAGGGGCATCCTTACTACATAAAACATGAAAAACTTGTTAAGATGAAAAATACCAATGAACAGATGAAAACCCCGTGCAAAATCTCTGCCCTTTGGGAAATGTTTGTAAGCATTGATCCGAAGGGGAGTGGGGCAGAGCTCTGGCAGGGAGGAGTTTGTGGAGGCTTTTGTCCTTCTCCCAGCAGCTGTTGGCTCCAAATGGCGCTTCTGGGCTCAGGGCAGTTGTTCGAAGGGATTGAGTTCCTTGAATCCCAACATGAAAAGAAATGTAGACTGTCGGGATAGATCAATGGAAATCATGAGCGAAGTCACAGTCAGTAACATACTGTGTTTGGTTTACAAGTAGCTGCTTGAGTCTTGCAAAATTCAAAGTATTTTTAAATTTTTTTCTTCACTTTAAAGACATTTGGTACAGGAAGTGGATAATGGCCAGACTGGGCCAGAACACAAGCCCTCACAGCCTGATAGCCTGTCCCCAACTACAACCAGAAGGTACCTGGGGAGGAATAGCAGAACAAACAAGTGCACGTGCTTCTTAAAATACATTGGGGCATCTTCTGAGAAGGGGTTCCCCTTTGCTTGAGAAACCACCTTCTCCAGGTTAGTTTTGAACCTGAATCCCACCAACTGTGATGGTAGGTGGCTTCATCAGCTGTCTCACCCTTCAATTGTCTCATCCTTGCAAAGCAGGGGCTGTCTTTGAGATGGAGATCAATCAGTAATATTATTCTCCAGTCTTAATTCAGCATTAAGAAGAGTGCAACTCTTAGTGCTCACTGGAGGGCTAGTTTGAATGATAGGTTACGTTTTGCTGGGGTTATTATATAAAAGAAAGTGAATTCTGTCCTAGAGTATTTATATTGAAAAGCTTGAACTGTGACATGATACCCAGGGGAAATATGTACACGTAGCGATGGGCTGAAACCTTCCTATAGTCTTATCTTTGCTCTGACCTTAAAAGGTATAAAAGGTGGTGAGTTTCCCGTCCTTGTTGCTGCCTTGCCCAGGGCAGGTGTGTTCACCTGCTTGTCCGTGCGGAAGCAGATGGACAGTCCTGCGCTCTCTGAAAAGCTGTCGAAAGCTTTGTTTGCTCTTCTCGGATAGCTGCAACACCTTACCAAAGTTCAGGAAAATGGGATGAAGAGCACTGACACCCGTGTGTTCAAACCTAGTGGATAGCTTAGTGGGTTTATTGCTCAACCAGCTGTTGTGTCAGTGAAACTTTTCACGTTGCCTTGGAATTTTTTATGATTTTATTTAGAGAGAAAGGGAACTTATTGGTGGTATGTCTCCCATTTCTGTTCCTGGTGATAAATGGGAGTGTACGGTAATGTCTCATACTGCACCTTTTTAGTAGAGAGGTGGGAGTAGTTTGCACGCCTGTGTCCCTGGGTATATCTGAGCAGGAGGAGGCAGGGAGAAGATGTGCTCAGGGCTGCAGTTTGCTCATCTCTCTGTAGCTGCCAGACCTCCCTGGGTATGTTCCTGCAAGCACCTCTCTCATCTTACAACTCATGCACACAGAGCTAAACAAGTGATAATTGCATCTGGGTGGAGAAGCTCTTGAGGAGGAAGGAAAGGGTTTGACTGCAGCCTAAAATGATCATATTGCAGGTTATAGAGGGAGCATTTGAAAGAATTTTTTTACAAGGTGGTTTAAACAAGGATGAATTGATCCTTGGTTGCTCTCCTACAGAAATCTGGAGGAGGAGGAGGGGAAAGAAATGTAAAGTATCTTCATATTTTGAAATGGTTTGGTCTGTTGAGGTCTGACCTACTCTGATATCAGGAAAGGTCTCTCCACTGAGTGCTCAGGTTAGTAGAGGGAGGATTTATATAAAATAATTGCTTAGAAATTCATCTAGATCTTACATCGTGCTTCAGACATCAACACCTGTTGATTGTCCTTTATATCTACAGGGAAACCAAGGCGTGGCAAGTCAGGGGGTGACAGGACAGTTAGTGAAATCAGGATGGTGGAATCAGGATGGTGACTTGAGCAGCAGGGCAGTGCTGTGTTCTTTGGGTCACAGCTGATAACACTCCACAGGATGAGAATCGCTAGGAATGAAACATCCTCTTATCACCACAGCAGATAGGTAATCGAGGCTGACAACCATGTACTGTTGTTTTTTCTTTCAGAGACTCAACCGTCTCCATTATAGAATCACAGAAGGGTTTGGGTTGGAAGGGACCTTTAGAGGTCATTGAGTGAGCTGCCCCTGCTGTTGGCAGGGACATCTTTCACTAGATCAGGTCGCTCTAAGCCTCATCCAGCCTGACCTTGAACACTTCCAATGCACCATCCGTAACTTCTCTGGGCAACAGAGAAGTGTTCCAATGCCTCACCACCCTCTTCTTCATAAAAAAAATGTCTTCCTTATGTCCAATCTAAATGTACCCTCTTTCAGTTCAAAACTGTTGCTCCTTATCTGGTCACTACCGGTCAGTATTTTTTACCTTGGGAGAAAGCCTCTCTCTCTATTTCTTGTAAGCCTCCTTTATACATTGAAAGGCTGCAATAAAGCCCCCCAAGAGCTGAGTCTTCTCTTGGGTTCTCCTGGCATTTCCAGTGATAAATCTCTCTAAATTCTTGTGTCCCTGGAAGTGTCTGGATAAGTCAACTTCATCTCCTTATTCACGTACATCAGCATCAGAATACATGGGAGCAGCATCAGAGATGGGGCTTGTGGAGTTTCCCACCTGTCTGAGGTTAGGAAATTGTCTAGGAGTACAGTACCGAATCTTGGAATATTACTTGATGTCATTGGAGTCTGGTCACCATGGGAATGGACATCTAAATAGAGGTTTGAACTGGAAGGGAAGGTATCCAGTACCTGGGCTGCAGTTGTTGACTTCATGTCATCCAAAAAGGTTGAAGGGTAGGTACTACTTCTTCCATGCCATGTGCACATTGGTCCAAAGTATTTTAGTCTTCCTTGTGGCTTGAGAAAGCTGTCAAAGGAAGGAGAAGACCTGTCCAAGAGCACACAAGTATTTTGTTGCTTTCTGCCTGTGAAACAGGCGGATTTTCAACTTCATGGGACAATCTGCTCAGGAACATTTTAATTTCGAAGCAGAACCCGGATGCTGGTAAGTGCATGGAATGAAGATAAAAGCTAATAGGTGACTTTTATTCCCCTCCTCACCCCCCCCCTTTACATAATATCTCTTCAGCATCTCTTTTATAACTTGTCTTTAGAGAATCACTGCAGTTATTCAGCCATTTCTCCGGTGCCTTTCATTATTGTAACAGAAACAATCACGGGAAATTGCATGATGGTATTGGATTGTGCTACATTCCTTCCTCAGGTCATTTGACAGGAGCTTTTTTCAATAGACCAAAAGGAGAAAGGTACATTTCTGTAAACATGAGACAAGTCCTAGATGTGCTGCAGCCACCTGGGAGAAAACTCCATTGTAAAAGAGGCTTTTAAAATTGCTCATGTGGGATTTGCTATTAAGAGCGAAAGACGGGAGAAATGGACTTCGGATTGGGCTGACAGCTTGCTTCTCATCCTCTGAAGAATTTTAGGAATGTCTTTACTTCCCTTTGGAGGGCTTAAGGCTAGTGTGTGATTGCAAGGGCTAGAGAGTTGCTTTTCTTCCTGCCTCCTTTCTCTTTCAGGCTAGGTTCTTCTCATGCTTTGACCAAAGCTTGTTAACTCTTGAAATACCAATGTGCACTGGGAAAGGGGCTTTTAAAAGTCAGTGGTTTCTTCTTTTGCAAAACCTGAATGATCTAGGGTGTGAGGTAGAAGATGTTGCTTTCTTCAAGGAGTTACTGGGTATTTTCATACATACTGCTGTGGGCTCTGCCTGGGATGTGGTAACATGTGCTTGTCACCCACCAGTGTAACACTGGGTATAAATTGTGCTAGCGCTTGTCTGTGCACTGTACTTTGATCATAGCCTTACCCTTTGAGCTAAAATGCACCAAGGTGTCAGAGCATCGGTGTTTGCTCATGTGCTGGGGAATGCAGGTTGAAGTGGAAGCTGAAATTTGCCCGGTTTATTCTGTAGAACATGGAGGAATACAGGAATTTTGTCATACTGTATTTTGTATAATATGTGAACGGTCTTCGCCCAAAAGGGCTTAATTACCCATGAATACGTTGAATTCTCAAGCATGTTGTAGGAGCTGTGGGCTTTGCTGTGACTCAGGGCTCTAAAGAGCTGAGCAAGCATCCCCTTTGTGGTCCCACAGCATTTCTTCTTGCTGAAATCCTTGGTTCCTCTGAAGCAGAAGTTTGGTTTTCTCAAGTGAATAAAGTAGAGACGTCAGTTGGGATCAGCCAACAAACATCCATCATCACACTGGAACTGGGTTCTGAACTTACACATCTGCTAAGTTCTATCTCTCTCTTCCACTGCCTCCCCTTCAGCTGGCTGGCCAGGAGAAGCTCAGTACCTGTAAAGCTGTGGAGCAGCAGAAAGATAATCTTAGAAACCTGATTTCTAGATGGAGAGAGTCTTCTACTGACAAGAGTTATCAAATTAATTCCTCCCTGAGTTTCCCACTTGCTCATGTAATCTGCTTATTCAGTGAGTCATCTCTATGGTGTATTTGAATTTTGGTCAATCATGGACTTTACAACAGTGATTTTGAACCCTGTCCCACAGTTTAGAATGATGGTGCTTTTTTATTTCCTTTCTTCCTTCATCCTGCTGAGAAAACTGCCCAACTCCGAGCTTTGATTACTCAAGTGGAAGAGGGTGACAAGAAGACAAACAAACATCATTTAGTTCTTGGGGGCACGCTTCCCTGATGCTTGACCTTTTGGACTTCCAACATCTTCTTGTCCATTTACATGCATTACAGTTTTTCCAATTACCAGTGAATTAAATTTGGAATTGTGGTATTTGGAAATGTCAAGCAGAATCAATAGAAAAGCACTTGGGGCCTGGTCTTAGTAGACTCAGCACATTTTAAAACATATTTGAAATGTCCCTGCTGATAAATCTCAGAGGACCATGTGTGGATTATGAATTGAGGTGCTGTTGTTTGGGTACCAAAGCTCTCTGTGGCTTTCCTGGAGAAGACCTTAGAAATCAGGAGCTCTGGTGGCAGCAGCATGGGAGTGTGAGGATAGTGGGATGGAGCAGGCACATGTGATAGAGCTGGGAAAGGTGATGCCGTGTGGTTACTGCTGTTCCTTAAATCTCTGCATTCCACAAGGAGATGCTCCCGTACCCTCATCCCTTTGCCTGGGAGGAAATGTCTTTTGTAGGCTTGCTTTGAAAGTTTATCAAAACTTCATTCTGTGCGCGGAAAATATTTACGAACATACACTATTTCACTTCCTTCTCCAGTGCTCTTTGGACACCTCGTGCTGGCTCCCAAGGAGAACAGGAGAGAACAAATGATCATCTTTTAAACATCAATTCAGAATTTGCTGCATATTTTACTTAGAAATTTGTAGCATGTGGTCAAAATTTGCCCTCTATTTGATTTTTAGGAGTGTGGTTGGAAATATCTTAATCTTGTCATTAAACTTCAATATTTTCTGTCACTGAGGCTGCAGAGTTTGGGGGCTGAGACAACCTTCTCAGCAGCTTATTTGCGCAGTGCTTAGCCCCACTAGGGTCCATTTTTCATGCCAGAGAGTAGTCATTGCTGTTACAAGCCAAATAAATGGTCTTCTTTTATAAATGCAAACCTCGAATTTAAGAAAAAAAAAAAAATCTCAGTAACTATATGCTTGTTTGAAAGCTTGTGGTCTGGAAGGAAAACAACTTCTCCTCTATGGAAATTCTATATGGAGCAAGGCATTTTCTTGGTGTTGTGGCAAAAAGAAAGCCAGGAAGTGTCTCCTGATGAGCAGGAACAGTCAGTGTTCACCTGCTATGCTTGTGGCAGAGCTCCTGTATGAGGTGGCATCCCTGGGAGTGGTCATGCATGGATAGACAGCAGCTCAGCACCTCTGGAAGTTTGGATGGGAGATGTGGACCTTCACGCGTTCTTCTCCATCCCGCGCTGCGTGCAGGCAGGCAGCTGGTGGTGGGGTCCTTTTTGGATGTGTAACTTTGTGTTCTCAAAGCTGACTTGATTTTTTTTTTTCCATCCTCTTGGTTGTAGTGGAGGCGTGTGTGTCTGTATAAAAAAAAAAAAAAAAAAAAGAAATTGGCCCTTTTTTATGTGTTATTACTAATCTGGTTTGAGCTCTGCTGTCCGAATTGCCTCGTTTGTGACCCAAAGTGCATTTAAACATGAACTGCAGAAGCACCACGGCATTAAATGCTTTTGATTGATCTCCCTGATGGTTTTATTAAAGAACTAAAACCTTTTTTGGGGAGACAGATACAGTTAGCCATGAGAAGGGAGAAATCTAATTACATTTTGGCTTTGTCCTTAACTGAAATGCTACAAAATAGGATTTTTCTAATGGATAACTAAAATGATCTCTTCTTTAAATAAAATATAGAAATGACCAGCTGAGTTCAAGTCAAAAATGCACTGCTTCCAAAAATTGATTAACTGCTGGCAATGTTTCTGTCCTGCCGAACACCAGTCCAGCCGGTGACCTGGCCAAACCTCCTTGGATCGCTCTGCCTGGCCAGAGGAATGATTTACTAAACCTTTTCCTGAGTGATCCTCCCCTCTGGGCCAAGAGATTAATCTCATCAGCTCTGTGTGTGTGTACATCCAGTCTTTCACTAAATCGAATAACGCTGTCATCTCACGCAGCTCCATCTTCCCTAAACAGGAATCTGCCTGGTTTCATGGACTTGTAAGGAGCTGGGATGCTGCATGTCCTTCTCTGGATCCTTCTTCTATCCACCCTATTTGACTTAAAATACCAGGGAAATTATTCGGAAGAATTAAACCTTTATTTCATCCTTTCCCTGAGCTGGTAGCAATGACTCTTAAAACATGCCCCCTATATTTTACAAAACAGGGTTTAGTAGCAGTTTGGGGGAAAATTCTAATAAAGATCTAATTCTTTTGAGTAATTTCCTTGTTATCTTTTACTGACTTAAGCCCAAGTTAAAAAAGAGTTATATAGGGGGGGGGTTGCTACACAGATGTCCGTGGAAGCTGTGAAGTGTGAGTCATGGTGTGAATATAGAAGCCCTGAGTTGTCATCCCTGGTGAGCAGGGAGGATGTATTTCTTAATATTAAAGTTCCTTTTTTAATTTTAAAAGAAAATGACTTAAAGCCTCCTGTCCTTTCGAGACTGGTTGTCAATGGCATCATTGCAGGTTACCATGGCAATATATGCTGAGATAATAGATTAACAGCCATTGATTGACTAGAAAACTTAGAGCTCTTTTATCGTGGGATATGCCAAATGTATTGACAGAAAACAAAATTCAAAGTAATATCCTCCCTTGGCACTACACCGTTGCCATTCTCGGTGCTGCGTGGACTTGGTTTTACCTGATCTGGCTTAAGTACCAAAACTTTTAGCAATAGTTGATGCTTTACCTATTGGTTTGTTTGTTGGTTTTTATTTTTTCATTAGCCCGGGCAGTGCCCATCCCTGCATCCAGCCAGCTGGAAGAGGCAAGCCCTGAGCATTTGATTGCTCTGTGCCTGGGAACGCAGTAGTTATGGAGGTCCCTAAAGGTGGGGTGAGGTTTTGGCTTGAAAAAGGGGCTCTGAAGAGTCAAGGGGCCTTGTTCCTGTTAACGCAGGGCTCTGCCATGTTCAAGGCTTTTGCGAAAGAACAGGGTATACTAGCATCAAGTCTTTAAATTCTCATGTATAGTTACGTACTTAACCACAGATGTCATCGCTAGTTTGAAGCTTTACCTAAAAATGTATCTAAACTCTATTATTTAAGTACAGCAGGAATGAAATCACCCCACTTGGGGAACTAAGTGCTGGAGCAACACTTAGTAAATGCGGATTCATGACCAGCTTTGTAGAGATGCAACTGGGTGGTCTCTCCAGAGCAACATTTTCCAAACGTTCTCAGTTGCAAGCCTTCCTTGGGCTTGATTTTGGGATGGGAAACGCTAGCAACAACTCTCTGGATTTCTTTAATTTGCAGTCCTGCACATAAATTTGGGGCAGGTCTCTGGGAAAGGGAGAGCTGAGGAGCAGCAGCCATCTTTCCCTGCCTTCCCCTCCCTACTAGTGCCTCCCAGTGCGCTCTACACATGCTTGGATCATGATCCCCCCCACTGAAAGATGTGCCAAAATGAAGCCCCATGTTCGGAGGCGGCTGGTTGAGCATCCTCGTAGGCGCTGAGCGATGGGAAGGGGCGGGCGTGAGCCAGTGCTGAAGTGGCTCATCCCAGCAGATGCTGCTCTACAAGGTGAGCATCCAGCAGCCTACATCCCAGCTCTGCTCAACCGTGCCGCAGTTTGAGGGATAGCTCTTGAAAACAAACCCAAACCTCAAACAAAGGGCCCGACTTTCATAATCACACATGCAAGAATGCATCCGCAGTTGCTTAATTGCTACATGCAATTACTCTCCAAATTAGAGGGCAATTACCCCAATTCAGTGTACAATCTCTGTCATTTTATATTATAAAATTACATGTACAAATAGCTATATAGGGACATAACTAAGTGTTTGCAAATAACTTCAGTTGCATACACAGTCTCGTATAGAAAGCCCGGTGGTTTTGACAGTTAGGCAAACAGACTGTCTGGTAAATCACTCAGTGTTTATGCAGACTATTTTGACACATCCCATCTTTTCATATATACTTTCATTTTAGGTTTTAAAAAGGGGACAGGCAGAGATAAAGAGCTGAGATTTATAGCAGCCTTCAGCCTTGGGGAAGATAGTCCCTATGTATCTAATTATGCGTTTGGAGCCCAGCAACTGCTAACACCTAGACCCAGAGTTGCTACACTGGGTCTTGGCTATAATTTAGCAGCTGTTGGATAATAACACAGCTTCAGTGATCTGTCGGCAGCTCCAAATTAGGAGAGCAGAGTTTAGTCTCAGATCAGCAGCAAGGTCCCATGCCTCAGCAGGCTGAAGTCCTTCAGTTCAAGAGGACCCTTTTTAATGAGCTCCCTCTGTGGCTTGCAACTCCCAAGTAGAGGAGAGAGGTCTTCCCGCGTCACACGGTGTTTCAGCTGTTCTTCCCATCATTATGTGCCTCGGATAGGTACTGGGGTCTTGCTCGGCAAAATCCTAGTGATGCTTCAGTCATCTGGAGCAGAAAATTGACCCAAGGGAGGTGGTGTAATGATAGTTTCTCGGGACTGAGGTCAGAAAGTTGACTTCCACCCCAAAAAGGGGTGGTGGTGGGTAGCCTCCCTCTGCCTTCATGATGCATTGACAGTTACTTGGGCTTTGTGGTGTTTTGTGTAAAGGTGGATGTGTGCAGCTTTTGTGTGAGGAAGGCATTGGAATAAGCCACACTGTGTCATCCCCAAAGTGCTGGGTGGATGCAGTGAGATGCAAGAAACCCATCTGCTCCTGCAAAGCCTCATTCTTCCTTAGACTTTGGTTTCAAACAGGACTTTAGACTTCGTTCCCTAAATGTCTGTTTGTGGATTGTGGTATTAAAATGTTGATTGTTTTTGCCCAGATGCTGACACAAGGCTGTTTTCTATGGAGAGAACTGGGGCTGACAGCAGGCTGAGCTGCTGGAGATGCCATGCTCCTGGTTTGCTTGCTCAGCATTTTCTGCAAACTGCTGGCTGTGCAGCAAGGTGGTTCTGCCTGTGGTAGTTTCTGCAGACGTGTTTGAAACATCTCCTCTGCAAAATGCTTATGTGTGGCAGGGGCCAGAAGATCCCACCTGTGTTTGTACCTCTTGCCTGTGCATAATGGGAGTCCCTGCTGGAGAGGAGACAGCTTTTTTTCCCCCCACTTTTGCTTTGTGGCTGGCGGAGTTGGGTTGGGCAGGAGTGGAATGTGGGGTCCCAATGACTTAAACCAAGTTTCAACAGCAATTTTCAAACACTCACTTAGCAAATGTTTTGTATCTTGTTGCACCCGAGTCCTGTTGACTTTCTGCCAAAAGGTAAGCAGTGCCCCAATATGTTTATTTTTCACCCCACATGAGCAGCGTGTCCTTACCAGGCAATGCCACCAAATGGAGGAGCTCAGGATCTTTCCTACCATATAGCAATGATGGTATGAAGGAGATGACAGGAGTGTTGTGGGAAGAGGAGGGTGGGACTGGGGACACAGCTCCGTTAGTCCTTCTCAGGCTGTGGTTTATGACTTGTTTTTTCTTACAGACCTCCAGTGGCCTTGGGGAAATAGGCACTTCCATACTTATTGCCCAAGGTGGGAGAAGGAGGTAGGAAAAAACCATACGGCTTCCCTGGGATGCAGGAGCAGAGCTCAGATTTCCTCCTCTTGCTCACCACCAGCCCACTGTTCTCTCTCAAAAGGGTCAAACCCCTATTTCAGTTCCTCCTCCCTCCATTCAGAGGAGGGTTTTAATGCAGCAAGTGCAGACGCTGCAGCTAGCTACAAACTTTGGTCTCTGTGTGATCCATTACAGAGCAAGGTGTGAGTGTTTCTTGATGAGCTAAAGCAGCAGGTAAATTAACACCCAGTCCTGGAGCTGTGCCCCTTCCTGCTGAGATGGTCTTGGTGACAAATAAAAGCATTTCTTGCAGTCCTGAGCACGCAGCGGGATGAGGATCCTTACCAAATGGCTTTTTAAAAAGATCTGAAAGCAGGTAGCAAATATGCAGGTTTTTAAAGTGTCTTCTTAATGCAAGCATCCATAGGAGCTGTTTCAAGGAAAAGATAGAGATATTTAGTCATCCAGACTTTATACATGCTTTTTATTCAACTCATCTAAACTTTGACAGCAGGAAAAAAACTGTGAAAGGCCTTTTTCCTGGCGCCGTTGCTGTTTGCAGAGTTGGGTTTGCGTGTTTGCAAGCAGATCTTAGTTTTCAGCTGAAACTTGTTCCAGAAAAGACAACTGTCTTGGGGGATGGGAGCCTGGGCTCAGCACAGGATTTAGCAGCCTCGGCTTGCTGGTCCCAGAGCTGATACAGCTCCTGCTTCACATCTTTTTAACATTCCCTTTACAAAGCACAGTGGAAACATCAAATCTCAGTGCAGCTTTGTGCATTGCATTGGCCCTCGTTGCAGGTGGAGAAAACAGAGGCTACACAATATTGCTTGAGGTTACAGATGGAGGTGGCTGAGCCAGGATTAGATTTTGGGTCTGTTTCCCAGGCAAATGGTTCATTAAACCTTCCCCCTTTCTGTGAGATGGTGTTGGGGAGCGAGAGGAAACTTCCGTCTAGGGATTTGGTTTGGGATGATGGAAATAATATTACAAAATGTATTTCAAGAACTGGACCAGAAGGTGATAGTGAATATTAGCTGTCAGGTATCAGCTGGAAGCAATGTGTGGTATTACAATGAAGGAAAGATATTTACTTATTCCTTTATAAATAAAAAGAAATCGCCTTCCCTGCACACAAAACAATGCTCCGCCGCTTTCCTGCTGATTTAACCAGTATTTAGCAAAAATGCTTAATCTGCCCTAACAAAGCGTGGTGCAAGTATCAAGAGAACAAATATCAAGGCTTTAACAAGGAGTGTCAATATTGACACTGTTTTGTGTTGAGGGATATTGGTAGGTTGTTTTTATTATAGTAAGCAACTTGTCAGAGGAAAACTCAGATGGAGCTTTGCAAGTGCCGATAAAACCTGCAGGTGCTATTGAAATTGAGCTCTTGTTCGTGTGTGCTTTGAATATAATTCCCAGTTTGAGAAGTCAGCTTTATGACTTTCTCATACCACTCCTCCCTTGCAGTGTCTCTCACGATGCAGATGAAACATTCTTCCCCCCCAAAAAAACCCCAGAGTTATTGAAGGATTGAACACCTCTTAATGTGCAGAGAGATCTTTCTGGATGAGTTGCCTCCATACCATGAAAATTACCCATCGCCGAGTCCCGGCGTTGGTATCAGGAGCAGGTTGGACACATCACTCCTAGCTTGTGCAGAAACCATATTTTCTCCTGCAACCTTCTTGCAGTTCCACTTGCACTCTGTTGCCAGGTCATCTGCACTCCTTGCCTGATGCCTGTTGGCAGCAGAAGGTTGATTCCCTACAGCAGATCAGGCTACACTGAATAGCTTGAATGTGATCTGTAGCTCAAGTGCCATCTTTAACACACTACAAAATTGGAGGCGAATCCTGCCACCAGGAAACAGCTTGGAGACTTGGCAACCTGGGGAGCTGCAGGCTGTGGAAAGGCAGGTGAGGCTTCTGCTCACGTGGGACAAGTCATTTAATCTTGGCGTGTTGGGTCTTCCATTGGAAGTGATAACTGCTTTCTCCGGCTGGGTGTTGTGAGGGTTCTTACATCAGCAGTGGATGGGTGTTTAGGTGTGAAAATGATGAAGCTACAGGAGGTATCCAGGACTTGGAGCTGGTGCCAGTGCCCAGGCTTGGTGTTTTCTCTGCCAGTTGTAAGACACTCACTGCTCAGCATCTTAAGAAGACTAAATTGCATCACCCTGTAGATAGAAAACCTTTCAGAAGTGGCTGATTTGCCATGTTGAGTGGGAATCACAGGCTGGGTTGCATTTAGATCTTCCAGACATGGCCCTGACTACCTTAATCTCAACATTAAATGTTGAACGGCCTTTGGAGACAACAGAATATTGAAAGCACTGCAAAATTTTCCAGCCAGAAACTTAGTTCTGCGCTTTGCAAAGGTCTGGCTATTCTGGGAGCGCAGCACTTTCATTTTTCCATCCTGTGGGACCAATTTATGTTTTCTACCCACTTGTCAACACATTTTATTGGCATATCTACGTTTTCCATGATTGCAGTCCATCAAAATAACGGCCAGGTCTGATTTTACCTTAGGGTGGGTAATCCCAAAGAGACATGGCTGCAGGGCATCGCAGGATTCACAAAATCAGGAGCTTCATGGTACCTTTTCTGGTTGTCTGCTTACATGTTGTGTGTTTGTTTCATTCTTCTTCTCTTTTTTAACTAATCCTCAAAATGTCACAGAGCAGAATATTTCCAAATTAAGAGAGGATTTCTAAAGCTTCGGACAAAACAGGTCACCTGCAGATACCAGTGTTTCCATACTTGACTCCATTTTTAATGGATGTGTCCGTAATCATTTTTCAGTTCTGTGCCATGGTGGCCATGGGGGAATTGTTTCACATGGGGCAGTAGGTACTCCTTTGTCCTTTGGTACAAGGCTTTAAAGGACGAAGGACCCACAGGCTATGGAGAGTCCTTTGTGGTGGCCAAACATCCGTTTGTGGTGGCCAGAGTTGTTTGGGGAATGGAGTTGCTTTTTGCTGAAGGTCTTGTTTGGGTGGAGAGGCAGCGTGAGCTGTGTCAATGGCAGCTAAAAACATGGCATTCATCACAAGGGTTTGCAGTGACGGGACAAGGAGTAATGGCTTTAAGCTAGAAAAGAGTAGATTTAGGTTAGACATTAGGAGAAAGTTCTTTAATACAAGGGTGACAGATCACTGGTATAGGTTGCTCAGAGAGGTGGTGGAGGCCCCATCCCTGGAGACATTCAAGGCCAGGCTTGATGAGGCTCTGAGCAGCCTGACCTAGTTGGAAATGTCCCGGCTTATTGCAGGGGGACTGGACTAGGTGACCTTTACAGGTCCCTTCCAACCCAATACATTCTATGATTCTATATGGAGACTTAAAGAAATAAGCCTGACCTGACATCTAAGTGAGCAATAGGCACTGGTCTGGCCCTCCTCTGCAGGATATTATCTGTTCTCAGTTACATCCTACCCACCTACAAACCCATTTATTTTTAGGTAGTGTTTCCCAAAATAGTGGTGGAGGGGGAAGGTAACTGCATTGTGCGACATCCCAGTGAGCAGCAAGTAGCACCCTGAGAGGTTGTCCTTCCTAAAGAAGGTTTCTGTGGTTAGAAAATACTGGGTATGGGTTGTCTTGTACATCCCCCTGTTAGGGTCCTGTGGTTGAAGCACTGGCCAGAGGAAACCTGGGGAAGGTCTCAGCTGGGCTCTTGGCTCCACCACGAGCTCCCGTTGTGAGCCTGGGCAAACCTGACCTATCTTCTCCCCACCTCACACCAGCAAAGGAGAATAACCCTCCACACCGTGCTGAAGCTCACATCTGTGAGCTGCTTAGCTCCCGGGGAGACAAATGTATACACCACCTAAAGCAGAGCCACATGGACATGCATCTCCCGGCATCTGTTTCTGATTTTGTTTGAACGTACTTGGGGTTTGAATTTTGCTTCAGGACCAGGCCACGGGGAGGCTGAGACAAGGGAATGCATTTACTACAATGCCAACTGGGAGCTGGAGAAGACCAACCAGAGCGGTGTGGAGCGCTGCGAGGGCGAGAAGGACAAGCGGCTCCACTGCTATGCCTCCTGGAGAAACAACTCGGGCTCCATCGAGCTGGTGAAGAAAGGCTGCTGGTTAGACGACTTCAACTGTTATGACAGGTAATAGCCTAACTGGTTTTTCTGAATACAGGTTTAATTGTTCCTCTAAGTGCAAATGCTCACGATTTTTGCATCTAGGAAGAGAAAGCAAGTCCAGGTCAATTGGCCCGGTCACCCCCTGTAATTACTTCTGTGGCTAATGCAGCTCTCAGAATTGTCACTTATCTGCCTTGACTTTCTAAATAGAAGCTGCAAAAGGCACTTTCAAGTTTTTTTATTGTGATTGGTTTGTTGTTTTGTTGTTGTTTTGGTTTTTTTCCTTAGCAAAGCTTTGATAATTCTGGCATGCATTGAGAAAGGTGTCCCGTGCCATCGAATGAAGAGCAGTATGTTCTTCCAAGACTGTTTGGTGATAAAAAGGAAAACTTGGAATCATTTGGAGCTGTCTAGAAAAGCACAGATATTGGGGGTGATTAGAGGTTGAGATATTCTGGTGTTAGTGATGTTGCAAAAAATTTCACTGTTCTTCAGCTGAATTAAGAGACGGGTGAGGAGAAGGATCAGGGCAGCAAAAGCAAAATGTGTGTTGGTGTGTCGCTGCCTGAGCTGAAAGGGAGTGAGGTTTTGTGGTATGAAGGCTCCGGCCTCATTAAATAGCTGGGAAAACAAACGAGTTTTTTCTCATTTCCCTTGATGCAATTCTACAGAGGGGAAGAGAATTACAGCTAGAGAAAATAGTCCCCTGAAGTTTCACAGTTTAAAAGCACAATGTTCAGTATCTCTAGTCTCAGTGTTTCTATTAAAAACATCCCAGTGACTGACCAACCAACCAGTCCAAACCCAGCTCTTTCAATGAGAATTAACAGAACATAAAATTCAAAGTTTTTCCTTGATAAAACATAGGTTGACCTCACCTTTGTGATGTTCCCCGCTATGCATCTTTGCAGCTTCTCATTCCAAAAGTTTTAGGACATCAGGTCCTAAGCTGCCAGGCTTAAGCTGACACTAGATTTGTCCCATGGCCTGGCGAGTTTTCTCCCTTCACTATCCCTGTTGTTGTGCCCCTCGTCTTAGCTTATCCCAGCTGTGAGTTCTTCCTCATCTTCGTTCTATTATTAGTGCCGGGGTTACTTTCCCACCACACCTATTCCCTTGCCAGTTGTATAGACAAGCTCTATATATAGTTAATTTTTTCGCCTTTCCCAATAAATCAATCCTTCTTGGCCCATTAGTCATCTTAATGCCGATCCTTCTGAGAACAGAAGGTCACTCTTAGTTTCCTACTTCCAAGCAGAAGTGTTTACTGTAAACAGACTTCTCCTTTCAGTGCCTGCTCTTGTATACAGTGACACTTGTATTGTCACTGAGTGTCTCTGTGCAGGGATGTAGTGGTTCTTAAACTTTGTCATAACGTGTTGCTCTGTTATCATGGTAAAAAGTTTCCAGGGCTCCTCAAAAGCCTTTTTGCATCCCTGGGGTTGAGCATCCTTTATCCTTCAGTCTGATTCTTCAAAGCTGCTGTTCCAAGGCAAAGCTAAAAGATCTTCTAAGAATTAACAAACAGTGCAAGTGTGGAAAGCAACATTTGAAATAAAGGTTAGCTTTAATTAAATAAAGGCTGTTTAAGTGCAGTCTTCCCCTCTCCCCTTAAGTGCCCTGAACAGTATTTCATGCAGGTAGTAGTGCATCCCAAGATGGCAAAAATGGCTGAAAAGATGATTTTTTTCAAGCAGCAGTACTATGCTGATGCCCTTTTTGTCTCTGTCTTCAGCACTTTTGGATGCCAAGCTGCTGGGTGCAGCCGCAGGAGATGTGCCTGTGACTATATCTGCAAAAGTGTCCCCCAGATGCAGGGAAAAGTCCTGTTCTGCCAGGCTGCAGCTCCTCTCGGGGCACTGGCAGCATGTGACGGTATGTGCCAAATGCTGCCTCCTTGTCACCAGAAGGTGAAAAACTGCAGAGTGAAAGGGTTGGGACGTTGAGGGTGATATCTCCTTACTCTATCTTAAGGAAACAAGCACGTGGCACATGTACATTGAAGGTTATGGGGAAAAGGTAGTGTTTTAAAAATCGACTTGTGCGCTCTTGGTTTATTTACACAGCCCCACCGGAGAGGTTGTGTCACATTCCCTTGAAGAGCACGTGAACCTCTACGAAACGTGCCCTCGCTGCCATAGAAAAATGTGTCATTCTCTCCCACTGTCTCATTTGTAATATTTGCTAAGTATAACATGTCATATGTACCTGGATGGCTGCCCTGAGTCCTCACCAACTCAAAGACAGGGATAATGAATTGCAGATGTGGAGCAGGCTGTTTTCACTCATTAGCTTGATTTCTTAACCAACTGATTTAGCAAAGGATGTGTTTTCTATTGAAGAATCCAATACTGATGCTGTTAAATCCAAACGGCTCGTTATCTGATTTCACGAAAAAGCATCTGGAAACATTGCTTAACTTGTTGAAACGTCTTTGTTCATCTGAATAAGTCAAATAGCTGTTTTGTTGGGGTTTTCTTTTTTTTTTTTTTCTTTGAAGTTTTAAAAAAAAAATTTAAAAAGGCCCAAAAAAACAAACCAAGTTCTTCCCAGCTGAGACCTTGTAGGAGACATTTCGGCTCTAGCTTCTTTTTTCTCCCCCAGAGGAATAAAGCACTGAAAACTTTCCTGGGTTATGACTGAAGAGAGCCCTTTCCATGCTTCTTGTGGCAGTATGTCAGTGATACCACAGAAAGGGAGGCTTGGCATGGGTTCATAAATGAGTAATAATGTCAAACGCATATGATTGTTTTGCTACTTCCTCCGAGTGGTCAAAGGAAGGAAGTTATGCATATAATTTAGCTGGGCTTCAGGAAATAGTTTTGATACAGTTCTCTGCAGAGAGCAGCTCTGCAACCCTAATAACTAAAAGCAGAGGGTAATGTAGTAAAAGGTGGCAGGGAAAGGAAGCAGGCATTTAAGAAGGAGAAAGAAATGACTGCTAGAGCACTGCAAAAATCACTGCACGTCTCTTTTGGCATTGATCTGTGGGAGAGGAAGGACGTGTGGAAGTGGAGTTGGTCTGATCCATGGAAGTCCCCTAACGCCTTGCACAGTGTGGAAGGAAACCTCAGTGCTGAGAAGGCTGTAGAGCCACCTGGATAACAGGCAAATGAAAAAAATGAGAGCTGCAACCTGATTTTCTTCGAGGCTTTTGTGCAGGAATAAGGTTTCTTTAAGGGAGAAGGAAATGGCACTTGAAAATTAAACTTCAAAAAATCCCCAACCCCTGCAGCAGGACTGTTGCTGCTGGTTCCTGATGCCCTTCTAGTGCGTAGAGTTAGTGACACTCCAGGCTGTGAGACCAGTCTTAGCTCAGCCCTCGTCATATGTGCTTTATGGCACAGTCTTTAATTGCACAATCAAATTCTCCTCTCCCCTGACAGCGTACATACGGGCTGCGGGAAAGACACTGTTCAGGGAACGAGGCATCTCTCCATCATTTTTCTGCTTCTCATTCGGTTAGTGGCGGCTGTTATTTATTACTTGCCATCTAATGCCTTCAGTACATATGGAAGCATTTGTTTCCTTTACGGTCTTTTCAAGGGTCTTTGCTATCCACTGGGGTATTTGAGTGCCAAGTTGTTTTCTGTAAGTGGAGACTGTTGTTTTCTGTAAGTGGAGCGCAGCAGCAGGAGAAGGCACACGGAGAAGACAATTTGGGGCAGGTCAGCTTCCAAAGACAAGAGGCAGGAGTTAGCTGACTGTTTTTTCTCTTCCTTTCATTGCTGTGTCTGTCCTTTTCTGATGCAGGCAGGAGTGTGTAGCCACAGAAGAAAACCCTCAGGTGTTTTTCTGCTGTTGTGAAGGCAACTATTGCAATGAGAAATTTACCCATTTGCCTGAAGTCACCGGCCCAGAAGGTGAGTGGTGGATGGCAAGCTGGGGTCTCTTCCTCTAGACCCAGTTTGTGATGCCTTTGACTTATTGGGATGTCAAGCAAAAAAAATACATCCGACAGGACAGAAAGTACCATTTTGCTTACAAAGTCCAGAAATCCTTCTTCCGCGGTTCTTTAGGAACAGTTTTTTAAGGTGGTTTCACTTGGTGGGTAAAGCATGTTGTACCAACACCTCAGATACCCTCAGTAAGGATTTACGGTGGGCATTCACAGCAGGGTATTACAAAACAAAAACCCCACACAAGGGGAAGAGAGCAGAGTCATTTACACAGCGTGGATCAAGACTCAAATTCTTAAAAGTCTTTGGCACCTTCATCATTAATTTTCGTAGGTCACAGGTCTCCGTATCTCCAAATATCTTAAGCATCTGGGATTTCTGCATTTGATTGCTCTCTTGGTGGTCTGGAGGTTGAAAGGGAACGGGTGGTCGTGTCAGCTTTCAGAGTTTGTGAATATACGTCAAGGAAGAAAAGTAATAGCAGATCCTTCTTCAGAGGCTAATAGAAAAATGATGATTCTTTTAGCTGTGCGATTGCTGAAGTATCATTCAATAAAAATAATTAAAGCAGGTGGATCTTTTCCTTAGGATGGTTTATTTTGCTATCAACTACCTACATTTACTGAGATGTTCCAGTAGAGCATTATCAGATTTTCCTGGGCTTTCCTGTGGGTTTTTAATTGTTTACATGGGTTTTATTATCTCCTGTTATTAATGTACCCGTAGCAACCTAGTAGCAAATATTCTTTCTCTCACAGTTTTTTGTTTAGTTTGGCAACTCTTTCTATTTTTTCCTTCCCTGTCTCCAACATAGCAACATGGCTCCATTTAGTATTCCCATTGTTTGTGTCTCAACTGCACTGATGTAATTTGGAACAAGAACTACTGTGGGAATAGTGCATTTGATTGTGGCTCCGGCAGCATTTTCCTAAAAACTGACATCTTGTCAATCACTGTAAAAGGCAAAGCAACGCTGCGAGGGATTTCGTGCTCACTTAATACATTTGGAAGGGTTATGAGGAGGAAATATTCTGCTTTTATGTATCCCAGCAAGAAATACCCATCTTAAATAAAGGTCAGATGGAGGCTCGGCTTGCAAAGTGTGGTTTGGACCATTGTAACTCCGTTACTAATAGCCATATGGAAAAGAGTAAACCGCGGAGCGTTATGAATACTGTTGGATGTGATGGGACATGCCACTAAGCATTGTCAACTTTGGAGTAGAAGGAAGGATGGGGTTTGGTTGCATCTGGCTGTGTAGCTGACAGTGCTGTTGCATGCCTCAAGGGTCCTTTCCCTCATTTACCCTGCTCTTTTCTCTCAGTCATATACGAGCCGCCACCGCCAACACCCTCCCTGCTCAACATCCTGGTGTACTCTCTGCTCCCCATCGCTGTCCTCTCCATGGCCATCCTCTTGGCCTTCTGGATGTACCGTCACCGCAAGCCTCCCTACGGGCACGTCGACATTAATGAGGTGAGGGAGATGCTCCCCTTTATTTGGACCCTACAGAAGGCATGGAGGCTGCTCGGTATATATTCACATCTGCTTTTGCTTCACGCTTTTCAAGTGGCCTGGCTTTTCTTCTCAAATCTTTCTGAAGCTGGTGGTACAGTTGGCCTCCATGACAGTATTAGCATCCCCTGTGAGGCTGATGGGTTTAGGCCGGGTTATCACTAAATCCAAGATTCCTAAGGGATGATGGAGTTACACAGCCCTGCTTGGTGGCTGCCCTTCCCCCAGACTCTCAAACCCATTGCCTGATGTCAGCCAACTTTGCAGGGGAGCAGAGATCAGAGAGATTGATAAAGTTCCTACCAGCTTTATGGGGCGAGGGGAGATGCTTTCGCTGTTGAAGCTCAGTTTTTATGAGCCATCAGAGAATGCATGCAGGAGGTCATCCTCATGGCCCAAAGCCATCAGGAACTGGTCCCTGCTGGCTCAGCTGTGCCCTGAGCCTTCTAGTTTCTTCTGAAGGGACGAGCAGCTACCTCTCCCTCCCTCCTCTGCCCATTACAGCCCCATACTGTGAACCTTTCCCGTCTGAAAGCAGACAGGACAGAGCTCCCAACCCCACGCATCCTGCAGGGTTGTGATGTTCTCCTGGACAAATGTAGAGTTTAAAGAGATATGATCTTTATGATGCTGACAGACCTGTTTACTGCCCATGGCTGGGGTTATGTAAAACATGCCTAATGAAGTGCAAAGCAGTGGGAGGTTTTAGGTGTAGTTGGCTGTTGGGTCACAAAGATCAGAAAGTTCCTACTTTTGGCAGGAGGTAGCCTTGAGGTCACCGATGTTTTACAGCCCAAAATAGCTCTTGCTTTGAAAACAGGAGAATTCAGGTTTTGCCAGAGGATGGCAGGCAGTAGTTCGATATATAAAGTGACACTTGGAGGTGTAGATTTTTCTATAGGCTCTATACCAATACCTTGGAAAGCAAGATAGGGAATTTCGGGCTGCTCTTGCTGCAAATGGTACATCTGAACAATTTTTCTTAAATAAAATGTCACTTCTTTACGGTTCTTTCGCCATGTGCGATCTCTCCCCTCCTCCCCTCCCTTTGTTTTACAGTCCAGCTTCAGCTGGTGACAATGTTTTTCTCCCATGCAGGACCCCGGCCCGCCACCCCCTTCTCCACTGGTTGGCCTAAAGCCTCTGCAGCTCTTGGAGATCAAGGCGAGGGGACGCTTTGGGTGCGTGTGGAAAGCTCAGCTGATGAATGACTACGTAGCAGTGAAAATCTTCCCGATTCAGGTGAGAAGGGCATTGCATTAGGTTCTCACTCACCAGGCTTTCTCGACGGTGCTGAGATGCACTAAGTGCCTATGGAGGTGTTTTTAAAACCATAACAAAGATGTATTTGGACTTTTTTTGCTGGGGGAAAAAGTTCAAGGACCCTCCCTTCCTACACTTTTCTCTGCGTTATCTCATTTCTAAATGCTTCCTGTAGTAGTAGTTGTTGCAAGAAGGGCAAAAACAAACACATTCTGAAATCTACAGGGTATTTTAACTTCACTGCAAATGTCCGTGTTGTTAAAGTCCAGCAAGGCAGCATGCAGCTGCGATGCCCAAAGTGCACCCTAAGGACCAAAGCCCGAGCTTTGTGTATCCTGGCTGGGTAGGTTGTAAATTCGGACCCAAACCTTGCAAACAGTTTACAGAGACACAGCCCTGGTGCTGTGAAAGCTGATTGCACTGCAGCGTTCCTGTCAGCTCACACCTTCCGCTTTAGGAAACCTTTGAATGCTCCTGACTTGACTCTCTAGGAATTGCAGATGGAAAGAGTAAAGCTGTCAAAAGTCCAATGAAAGAAGAATGATGGAAACATCTTTGTGCTCCTCCTCTGTCTCCTTCTCCGTTAATTTTTTGGCCCGTATTTGTTGTCATAGTGAAAGAGGATTTGCACATCTTCTGTCCAAGCCAGCTGTGACCTACTAGTAAATACTCAATAGAGCCTAGATTAGATTTTGCAATAGTAACAATTACAGCCACAGTGCAGATATGAGCGCTGTATGCACAAGCTTTATTCTTGCAAGCATCCTTAGGAGATCTTGACACATCTTACTTCTTAGGGAGGCTGTTTGGAATCCTCTCCCCTCCCCACACTTGTGTTTTAGGAATAGCTGAAGATAATTTTAGAGAAGGGAGACCGAGAGTAGCAGCTTTTGGTCTTTCTTCAGCATCTGCCCTTTAGGAAAACAGCGTCATTTTGAAGGGGATACATCACATCTGAATGCTGGAGGATGATATTAAGAGGACCATGAGCAGCTCTGACTGAGCTGAAGGAGCCGTTTGCTTTAAAGGGAAGCGTGATTTTTGATGGTGCGTTTCTCCCTGCTTTAGGATAAGCAGTCTTGGCAGAGTGAGAGGGAGATTTTCAATACCCCTGGCATGAAGCATGAAAACCTTTTGCAATTTATCGCAGCAGAGAAGAGAGGGACAAACCTAGAGACGGAGCTCTGGCTGATCACAGCTTTCCACGACAAGGTAACGTTATCTTTGCACGTACATCTTGGGAAGGCAGAGAGGTGGCTGGTTGTGAAGCAGCAGGATTTGGTGTCTAATATTATCCCAGAAGCTCCTCTGTAATTTATCCAGTCTGTCCCTGGTGAGCCATGGCTCCGTGGTAGAGGAGAACTGCTCCTGCTCCCCTCCTTCAGAGGCCCTTCCTTTAGCTTTCAAGGCTTTCCTACACAAACATAGGATTAATAAAGGTGGGACCTGGGGAGAAAAAGAGAGGCACAAAAGTCCACAGCTCATGTATGTGTTGGCCACCATCTCTTAATGTGTGTAGATGAACATGTGGGAGACAGGTCTCACAGACTGTTGCAGTCCCAACTCGCCCCTTGCAGATGGGCTCCTTGTTTGCTTTTGAAGCTCGGGGCATATCTCCCATTTCATGGATTGCTTTAGTTATCAAACATGACTAACACTTAAATAAAACAAACACACACAAATCCGGGGTTGAGCCAGCAGCGTTATCCCTCTGTTTAATCCAAGGTCTACTGAGTCAATCATTGCCACAACCAGCTGATACGATGCATCATCTTCTTGCATGGAAGGCTTTCTTAGGTCAGATGAATTGCTCTGTTCTGAGATAAGTTGGTGCCTTCCTTACCTCTCCCCCTGGCAGATTAGTAGACTCTTTTCAGACATCCAGATACTCTCTGTGCTGTCAACGGCTGAATGCTTCTGGATTTTATTTCTTCTTTTTTCTTTTCACTAGTGATTTTTTTTTTTCCCCCTGTTAAATCAAGGTTCAAATTTCTAAAGCACTCGCTAAAATCATTTTCTAAACTGATGAGTTGGCACATCTGTCACGTAGCAGGGTTTGCGATTAAGAGCATACGATGTCCTGTTTCACAGGGCTCTCTGACGGATTACCTGAAGGGCAACATTATCAGCTGGAATGAGCTCTGCCACGTTGCAGAAACAATGGCTCGTGGCTTGTCCTACCTTCATGAAGATGTCCCTTGGTGCAAAGGTGAAGGACACAAACCTGCTATAGCACACAGGTACGGTCTTCTTTCTTTGACAGCATTGAAGTGCTGTGTTCAAATGTTTGCAGCTCCTTTGAAATGATGCTGTTGAATGGAGGAGGAAATGTGCTTCTAGGAATTGCATGATTTCAACCCAACAAATCCTATGCTAAGACAAGTTTTTACAACCACATATGAAATGGCTGGTAATGGTTTATGGCAAAAGTCTCAAGGGTAGGTGCTTCCCTCTTCCATCAACTCTTCTCTTGACATGTAGTGGGAAGGGAAATCTGGTTGCTGCAGAACCGCTCTTTGAAAGGACTGTGCTTGATAAATCACATCACAATCTGTGTATTTCTATGGCCGTACCAAGATTTGGACCATTTTTTTCCCTAAGTGTTTTAGACTGATAACCCACTGCTTGTCTTTCACACAGTTTCTTCCATGGAGGAACTGTAGAAATGCAGAAAATGGTTGCTATTTATTTTTCACTGTAGTGAACTTTAGTGCCTAAATCGTGCTGGGGTGCTCGTGAGTGACACCAGAGCAGGCACCACGGTGCCTCTGAGAACTCTTGGCACATGCTACAACCCACCTGAGTGGCAGCACCGTGGCGACAGTGGGAATCCAGAAAGCAGTGGGTTAAACCATCCTCATTGCAATCGTATTTGGTTCAGCTCTTCTACAAAGTCCCACATTGCTTGTCCTGGACTAAAGCATCTCTAGCGAGTGGTTGTCTAGTGGCACGGCAGGAGGGGGGGAGTTTTCCAGAAGGGATTTACGCGGGCTACACGCCTTAATCTGCAGCCCTACTCCCCCTCCACCCACCACATTTCATCTAGGAGGGACTTACACCCAACGTCCAGCTGCATCAATTTGTGCCCGATCTAATGGGGCTGTCTTCATGTACGGCAAGATAATCCCTGTTTTTGCAAGGGTGTCCCTGCCCCCAAAACACCCCCACCCCCCTCCAAACCTGAAGGTTTCCAAGAGCTGTTGAAAGAGCCTGCAGCTGCCTTTGTGCTGCTCCTGGAGCTGACCCCTGTGTCCCTGACATTTGTCCCTGTGGAATAAAAGTGGTTTATACATGAAAATTCCTGAGGGTGGGGAACAGAGAAAGGCTATAGAAAGGCTTTAAAGCAACAGATCGTGCTCATTAGTGTCCCCATCCATTTAGCATCTGATAAAAGATAGAGAATGCACCATTTCTGTGGATTTAGTGCATACCTAAGGAAGAGGGATTTCAGGACACAAAGGATTTCCTGTGGATTACCCCACTCCGTTTAGCTTTATTTATTTTGTTCTCAAAGGAAACACCAAATACATTTTAAACCTGGGGGGGGGGTGTGTATTTTTGAATGGCTTCACACAATGCGTGCGAAGGTTCTGGGACTGCCAGGTGGGACTCCCCGAGTCACTGCTGGGCAGGGGTTCTGCAAACTCCTTACTGGCCCCCAGCACTAGGAGAGGATTAAGGTTATGGGATCACTTGTTGGTGCGAAAGTGCCCCCACGTGGAAGCTGAAAATAAAATCTCCAGTGTCTGAATCTGCACTGGTCATTCGTAGTCTGCTCGCTCTCTTATTCCCTAGTTTGAAGAATTACAGGGAAAAAGAATTTCTTCCTTTCAGGCCACTTTTCTTTATCAGTGAACATTTTAGGATGGTAATAGTGGGAATTCCACTTGGCATGGCTTGGCTCCGGTCTTTCTCCCTGTCCTGGATGTGTTTGCATTGCAGCTCTCACCTGCCAGTTCAAAGTGGTTTATGGAAGGAAGGAAAGCGTGGAAAAATAGGGAAAGTTATGGAAATACAGGGGGAGAAAAAACAGAAGCACAAAGGGAAATCCCTGCACCACACATCAAGATGTAGTCGTTAACTGTTGCACGCCCAAAGGGCAGCGCGGGTGAACAACACCAGCACCTGCCCATACAGTAATACTGGTTTACATCTCGCTTTGCTCTGGGAACGTATCCTTCAGGCAAACTGTCTCTTAATGTCTGCGTGGGCCTCATTTGAGCCACTGTTTTGCAAAAATCTCATGCACAATCCGTATCATTCTGGAGGGCATAATCCCCTAATGCTGACCGAGGAAAGGAGTTTAGCTGTTATTAAATGATGGCTGTTTTCTAAGCCTGTGGGGAAACTGCTACAGCACGGAAACAGTCAGTCTCTAAGGCGACAGGTATTAGGTGAATGGTGGTGTTCTGGGTAATGGAAGGGTACAAATGTTTTGCAGGCTTGGCAAAACTGTACCGTGTCCCTAGAGACACTGTGTGTCCCCTCGATGTGATGGAGGCTGGTTTCTGCTGGGGTATCCTCGCTCTCTGATGCTCTTCAGCCTCACACCCCCTTCCCCTGTCTTAATCCTTGATGCCCATCATGCTGTGTCTAGCTCAGAAAGGAAAAATCCTTCCTTCTGATTTTTTAAGCTCAAATTCAGGGGCTGGGTGGAACAGGCTGATTTTTGCTCACAGTGCTTTGAGTTGGTGCTCTGGCATCTGAGGCTGCAGCGAGGAGCCCTCCTCTATGGTCCAGCAGTCTCTCTCTTCCCAAAGAATTTTGACAGGTCTCTCTAGTGCGGAACAATTGTATCTGCCCTCATTAATTATTTTGTGCAGGCCTGCAATGTCCTGCAATCAGCAGGGTCACCGAGTGAATTGATGATAGGGAAATTATAATGCTGAGCATACAGGACAATTGCCATCTGCTGTCTAAGGTCTGTAATTTAATTAGATCGCCAAACATTCCTTTTCAGATGAAAAAGATGCGGGAAGCCCATGGAAACAGGGCTTGACTGGTTAGGCATCTCAGTGTGACCTCCTCCACCCACCCGCCCTGCTTTCCAACTCCGCAGATGTACCTGAGCTGCCCTGAAACGATCCCACTGCAGCAGGGAACTGACACAAATGTCCCCTTAAAGCCACCTTCAAGCACAGACCCTCTGTTCCTACTACAGATCCTTACACCTGCCCATCAGCTGCCCGGTCCGATCCTGACAGCTTGTCCCGAGTGTGGGTTCACCCCCTTCCTTGCTTGCTTTCCAACCCTCCGAATTCTCCAGGGTGGACTGATCCAGCAATTAAAACATAAGTGTAATAGATGGCTACGGCAAAAGTCTACTGAAGCGTGTAGTCAAGGTGAGGAGAGTCCCACCAGCATCTGCTAATTTCCAGGAAGATCTAATTTCGTAGATAGGAGCAAACATCCTTATTAGGATAAAGAACAAATGCACCCCCTTAACCTGTCTTGCTTTTGTCTTTGGGAGTGTAAGAAGTGCCCAGAGGTGGGGTCGACAGCTGGTACTCAGAGCAGGAAATGGTGCCTTCTACTGCCTGCTGTAATTAAAACACCCCCTTCATATCAATCCTTGCTCTTATCTTGAGGTTAATTCACTTCAGAGCTCGTCTGTCTCTGTGCCGGGTAGCACAAGGCAGCTTGGTTGTGTTTTAGGGACACAAGCAGCAAGGAGCAGCTGACTTTGTCAGCACTGGCTGTGCTGGGCAGGTGAGGGAGAAAGGAAGGAGCTGATTTACGGGGGGCTGTTGAGCCTATAGAGTCACAATGCGGTGTGTGGCAATGTGATTTAGTTGCGTGCCGTAATAAACCCTTCCCAAACTTGCTTCTTGGCTTGTCTGTAGGGACTTCAAGAGTAAAAATGTCTTGCTGAAGAATGACTTGACGGCAGTGCTGGCTGATTTTGGACTAGCTGTACGGTTTGAACCTGGAAAACCTCCAGGGGACACTCATGGACAGGTAATCATTATCTTTAACAATAACATTTTTAAAAGTTGGGCTTGCTTAGCTCCTCAAGGGTGAGGGGTAGTTTGTATAAATTAATTTAATTCTCTTTGAAATGCGTATTTTCTACAAAAGCGTGTGCTGAGACATAAATTCCAGGAGCTGCTTTGATCTAGGTGAGCAGGAAGAGTGCTCAGTCCCACCTGACCACTGTGCAGATGAGGTCCCCTCAGCCCCAGGGGGCAGAGGCTTCTTCCTTCAAACACAGGACTTGTTGACTCTGTTGTCTTGGTATTAAATATTCACAGAATCATAGAATACCAGGTTGGAAGAGACCTCAGGGATCACGTGGTCCAACCTTCCCTGGCAAAAGCACGGTCTAGACAAGGTGGCCCAGCATCCTGTCCAGCTGAATATTAAAAGTTTCCAGTGTTGGGGAATCCACCACATTCCTGGGGACATTCTTTCACTGGCTGATTGTTCTCACTGTGAAAAAATTTCCTCTTGTGTTCAGTCAGAATCTCCTCAGCAGTAACTTGTACACATTACCCCTCAACTTTTCCATCTCCTTTGTAGCCACCCTTTAAATACTGGAACATTGTGATGATGTCTCCCCTAAGCCTTCTTTTTCAAGGCTGAACAAACCCAGTTGTCTCAGCCTTTCCTTATATGGCAGCTTCCCAGTCCTTTGGTCATCTTTGTGGCCCTTCTCTGGACCCTCTCCAGCCTCTCCACATGTTTTTCCATAGCAGGGACCCAAACTGAACACTGTATTCCAAGTGTGGCCTAACAAGTGGTGAGTGGGATAATGACTTCTTATCTCTGCTGGTGATGCCCTTGTTGATGCAACCCAGCAACCCACTGGCTTTCTTTGCTGCAGCAGCAGCACACTGTTCACTCAGACGGAGCTTGTTGTCCACCAGGACCTCCAGGTCCCTTTCCAGAGAGCTGCTTCCCAGCTGGGCAGATCCCAGCCTGTGCTGCACTGCTGGGTCGTTTTCCCAGATGCAAAACTTTACATGTCCTTGTTGAACCTCATAAGGTTCTTGTTAGCCCACTCTTCCAGCCTATTCAGGTTTTCCTGCAGCATGGCTTTCCCTTCCTAAGTGTCCACTTCTTCACACAGTTTGGTGTCACTGTCAAACTTCATCAGGGAACACTTGATCATAGAATGGTTTGGGTTGGAAAGGACCTTAAAAATCATCTAGTTCCAACCTCCCTACCATGAGCCGGGAGCACTTTCCACTAGACCAGGTTGCTCAAAGCCCCAACCAGCCTGGCCTCGAACATTTCCAGGACTTCCACAACCTCTCTGGGCCACCCATTCCAGCATCTCATTATCCTCATAGTGAATAAATCCCATCATCCAGATCGCTTATGAAGATATTAAACAGCGTTGGGCCCAGTATTGATCCCTGGGGGACCCTACATGTGACAGGTTGCCAATTTGAGAAGGAGCTATTTACCAGCATCCTCTGGGTGCAGCCTGTCAGCCAGTTCCCTGTTCACGGCACAGACCACTTGTCCAGACTGTAACCCAAATATTAATACTCCTAAATATTAATATTAATCCTACAATACCAATATTAATACTCCATTTCATTTGAAGAATTCAGCCAGGCTGACTGCTTGGGCGACCTTTAGCAATGGCAGATCTTGCGAGCTGGCTGTGCGTCGCATAAACGGTTTACTGCATTTTTATGGGTTCTTCATTTTCTGCCTTTGAGTTGCAGCGAGCAGCCCCTCATTCTGCTCTCGGGCCAGGGCACAGCAAGACCAGCATCTCCTCCTTGTGCCTCTGGGTTTTTTTGGATGCCCATCTCCAATGCAGGCTCCCTTGTTACCTTTATCTTAGGAGTGAACAGTTTTCTGGGTTAGTGTGTGTCTCTCCTCCTCCAGCTTTCCTCATTTTTGCCATCTTTTTTTTTATTTGCACACCTTCTCATGTCCTGGGGCTTCCCCCCTGTCCCCACTACCTCAGGTAACAGTGAGAACAGATGGGAGTTTCCTGAAGGAAAATATTAAAGGCATTTCAGTTCCTGTGGTAAAAAGGTGCTTTTTCTCATGCTCTGCTCCCCACTCTCCTACATTACAGGCTATAATTCTGACACGTATATAACCACAACTGTATGAGGAGCTCAGTATGGCTCTACCTGGACTAAACACAAGAAGATAGGCACTGTAATGAGGAGCGAATCCCTCAAAGCGAGAGGGGATCTTTTCCGAACCAGGTCACGACAAGCCAGGGTGGGGTGGACTTTGCTTTACTACTCCTGTGGATGCAGGAGACTTGTTTTATCCAGGGCTGTCAAACCAACACTTTTTCTGATCATTTCAGAATCTATCAGTTTTACTGTTCTCTTATTTTATATATGTATATAATTTTTTGAGTGTAAAGGGGATTGAACTTTCAGTGACTACAATAACCAAGTCTGACTGGACCTCAGGGTCTTTTGTGTGTCTCCAAAGACAACATTTTCTCATGCAGCGTGTGCTGCTGGAGCAAGATACGGTGAGATGCAAGGAAGGCAGGATTTCTTCCGCACTCACCACGCCACGCTGCATTTAAATTGGATCTGTAGTGTACGCTGAATGAATATCACACACGTAGTCGTGCACTTTGGCTTTTTCTGTTAGGTAGCTTATCTCAACTCGAGTGATCTTAATGAGAATCAGTGTCAGAAAAAACCAGCTCCCTTTTGCTTGTTTTTCAAGTGAGATGCAACTTTAGCAGAAGTAGCCTTAAGGCTAATGAAACCAGCTGTCACTCATCTCCAGCCAGCGAAGGCTGACGGGTCCAACTGGAATGTTATCTTGAGTTGTGTGGGTTTGTTTTTTTTTTTTCCCTCTGTAGGTGGGAACAAGGAGGTATATGGCTCCTGAAGTTTTAGAGGGAGCAATCAACTTCCAACGAGACGCCTTCCTGAGAATAGACATGTATGCAATGGGACTGGTGTTGTGGGAGCTAGTCTCCAGATGCAGAGCAGTTGATGGTAAGAATAAAGATCGTCTCTTCCCTGGGGAGGGCTCTATTTCAGCCTGGTTTACTGGACCAGAGAATGGGTCTGGCTTTATTTTAAAAAAAAAATACTCAGTGGTGTATTTCTATTAAGCAGTTAACCTGGTGTTTATTTGCTTGCTTTTTAACATAAGCTGTAGATAATAACCGTTGTGGTGTTCAAGTCTCAAAGTGCTTTTAGCTACACCTGTTACGTGGCAAATTGGCTGAGAACTTGGAGGAAGGAGGAGTAGGTGATGCCTTCACCAGTGGGGAGTGTCATCTAGTCCTGAGCCTACCCTGTGCTGCTCTCCATGTCACTTTGCTTTCCTGGCTGTGACCAAGGCAGGCTTTCAGCTCCAGAGAAGAGCCACACTCAGCTCTGGCTTGGCGGTCACACCTCACTTCTGCAGGGTAGTGTGGTAGCCTGAATGGAAAGCCCAGAAGTGAAGCACCTCAGTGAAACAGCAGGAACACAGGGCTGGAAGGATCTCCTCAGGTGTTTTAATCCTAAAATGATGCTGCAAAATGGGGCATCTTTCCTGTCCAAATAGCACATCTGCCCTTTGGTGACACCCTCATCATTTGCAGGACCTTGCCCCTGGTCAGGGAAGCAATCATTTCATTGTAGTACCTCTAAGGCTGTTTGCTCCAACTTCTTTCTTCTCGTATAGGTATGGGTGCTCTGCACTGAATATGAAGTTCATAAATTAACTGTACCTCAGCTGGACTTCAGACGTTTTTGTTGGTATTATAGTAGCACCGAGAAGCTTGATTATAATTAGGATGTCTATCTATATAGGTGTGTGGTAAGAGAAGGTCTTTTCTTCAGAAATTTACTATCTCACCAGATAAAATGCCAGAGGAGCAGGGAGGTAGGAGCACAGTGGGGTGAAACGGTGGTACCCAGATCACTCATGTAGGAATAACCTTTCTCTGTTGAAGCCCCCAAAATATCTACTTGGATTTTTGGCCATCATGTTTGTGATCTGCCTTCAGTTCTTCTCAGGCAGCAGCTGGTCAAGATAGCCCAGGTGCTGTACACAGCACCATTGTGTCAGAGGGAAGGCTTCTTTTGGGATGATGGGGAGTTAAACCGAACCTCATCCACATTTCTAGCTCAGAAGTGATACTGTGTAAACAGCAGAGTTGGCTTGGACATCACCAGTGCAGCTCTTCATAGCCTTGATTCCTCTTGGAGGAAGAGGAAGGGAAGGTCATGAGCATTGAACAAGTGTTTCAGTTGGGTTTAATGACTGGCATTGTGTCAACAAGAATAATGATAAGCTGGTTTACTGATTTCATTTTTTTTTATAGTACATAAGCATCGTGTTGTTGATGTCATGGTTCATGACCAGCTAAAGTGGTCAGCTCTTTTATTTTTGTCTGCAAAGTTCATCTTGAAATATCTCCATTCTTGAAAGAGGTCACTCTTTGCTACTGAGACACCGTAAGTGATGCTGCGGAGCACCCTGAGAAAGCCCATCAGTTAAGCTGGGCCGCCGTTTGTGAGAGAGCATCTACACACTGCCAAAAGCCAAATGACGTTTCAATAAGCAGAAGTTATTGCCGCCGCCCGGCGTCTGCACTGATAATCGTAACAGTTGTCTCATTCCCATGGCCCAGGGCAGTTCACAGCCATAACTGGTGTAACTAAAGCGTTCAGAAATCATTTTGCACTTAGGAGCTGGTACTTGGGACAAGTGCATCTGGATCCAGCGTGTCAGAGCTGACTCAAACCTATGAACAAGCCAGATCATGAAGCAAGAAATTATGAGTGTTGTATATAGCTTGACCTTGCTAGTCAGTGCCTAAAATGAAATTACGCTCGTGCTGAAACCTTTCTCTAGGTTATTGTGTGTTGAATTGCTGTGCTAAAATGTGAGGAGGATGGGCTGATGTGCTCTTTGTATTAGAATAAATCATGGACTGCCCGGCAAGTCTCCTCAAGGAGAGAGGTGGGGTCGGGAGGCCTGGCTGAGGGTTTGGATTCATAGCTCGATGAGGTGGAAAATGCATGGGCAGGCAAGCAGTGGGGACAGCAAAGGCCCCGTTATGCAGGAGGAATGTAAATCACATTTGTCTGCAATGACATGTGAACTTCAGGCTTTGCTGCAATGCGTTGAGGTTGCTCTGGAGCCGCAGCTCACTCATGCATGGGGAGGACATGGCTCTGAGGAGGACATTTCTGTACTAACCGAGTTCTCCGTGTGCACCTTAGGTCCAGTGGATGAATACATGCTGCCTTTCGAAGAAGAAATAGGTCAGCACCCATCCCTTGAGGACCTGCAAGAAGTGGTGGTTCACAAGAAGATGCGCCCTGTATTCAAGGATCACTGGCTGAAACACCCCGTACGTCCCTCCTGGTTAATGGTGGAAAATGTTTTCCTGTGTGACAGGAATGAGGGATGTGGTCATGCATCGCTCGTTAGCTTCAGAGAGAAGCTAACCAGTCCACCCAGGTGCATGGACCTGCTCCCCAGTGCTAGAGTCAGTGCTGGGGAAATGAGGGGTTGCTCAACACCCTCATGCCCACCTTCCCATCACTCTCTTGTATTTAGAGGGTAAACCAGCTGATTAAAGTCAGCCAGTGCTGGACATGGAGCATGGGATGGTTTAGTAGGACTCCTTTAATATGGTGAAAGAATGAAAAATAAGTCCTTTTCATTAAGAAAATGATCCATAGCATGAGAGACGCATTCCTCACGAGCTAGATTGCGTGCAAGACTTCAACAATATTTTGAGGAAAAACTAATTAGGCGTGAAGGCAAGCAGGCAATGAAGCAAAATGCAGCGTGGGTTTCCCAGAAGTAGATCATTTCAGGCTCATGTTTTTAATAAAACAGGTGATTTTTTTTCAGTTTGGGAAAATGAGCAGATGATGAAATCTCCCAGGGCTTCGGTAAGAAGCTAAATGCCTCTACTCTGACCAAACTGCCCCGGATTTGGCTAGACTCAGGTGTACTAACTCATTGCCCAGAAGTCAAGGAGAGCTGGGGGTTGTAGATAACGATGAGTGTTCTGGTTCAAGTAAGAGCTGCGCTCATCCAGCAGCGTTGAGTTTGGATATTTTGGGGCTATCTATGGGAGTGATTGCAAACAAAGCAACAGTTTCATAGTAACTGATGCGGTGCTGCCAGCTCCAGTGGTTTTATCATGGGAATTGTAATACGTGATGTCTTTGTCTTCCAAAGCTTTAAGTGCTGAGTCTCGGGATGTGTTTTGATATTAGAAAAACTACTTTTGAGGCTATCAAAAAAAAAAAAAAGAAAAGCTGGATGTGACCAAGCCCCACAGTCTTAGAAGCAGAAGCTTGAAATGTGTATTTGAAGTAAATGGTAAAGCTTATCTCGTGATAATTTCCATGCCATGGAGAAAATATTCTTAGTTTTTCTGTACAGCACTAAGCTGTGCTAAGTGGACCTCACCACGCACTGCAAAGACAAACCCAGGAGCAGACTTTGTTGCTGAAGGTGCTTTCTCCCCCTTGTT
This sequence comes from Ceryle rudis, assembly GCA_033439905.1. NCBI lineage: Eukaryota > Metazoa > Chordata > Aves > Coraciiformes > Cerylidae > Ceryle > Ceryle rudis. The sequence goes on along the minus strand of JAAGNO010014369.1, from coordinate 352 downwards.
GTCCGCAGGGCTTGGCGCAGCTCTGCGTGACCATCGAAGAGTGCTGGGACCCCGATGCGGAGGCTCGGCTCTCGGCGGGCTGTGTCGAGGAGCGCATTGCGCAGATCCGCAAATCCGTAAACGGCACTACCTCGGACTGCCTCGTCTCCATCGTGACGTCTGTCACCAATGTGGACTTGCCACCCAAAGAGTCTAGTATCTAAGTCCTGGTTCACTTTTGTCTTTCCAGACTCAGTGGATTTAAAAAAAAAAGAGAAAAAATCCAATTAAGTGTTGCAACAATTTCCTAGAAGCTGATGCCTCATCACTGTAGCCCAGTGCTGGATGATAGGGTTGTCAGTCATGTACATTC
>JAAGNO010014366.1:6479-19819 GCA_033439905.1 Ceryle rudis | reverse complement strand
AAAGCGAGGGGAAAGCGAGGGGAAAGCGAGGGGAAAGCGAGGGGAAAGCGAGGGAAAGAGAGGGGAAAGAGGGGGGGAAGAGGGGGGAAAAGGGGGGGAGAGAGGGGGGGAAGGATGGGGAAAGCGTGGGGGAGGGGAGGGGGAGGTGAAGGGAGGGGGAGTGGGAAGCCGGCGCCGCCGCTTTAAATATGACAATGAGACGAATGTTCCAGAAACTGCGGCAACCACTCACCGGCTCCACGTGCGGCTTCCGTTTCCGCCTTCGGCGGCGTTCTCGAACAATTCCTGCCAATCAGCGGCGCCGGGGCCCGGTGACGCAAGGCGTTCTCATGGCGACCGTGGACGCCACCGACTCTGCAAGGGGAGGAGGCGGGGCGGTGCCTGCTGGGGTCAGAGCCGGCGGGGCGGGGCCAGGCGGGAAGGATTGTGGGGGCGGGAAGCGCGGGCAGGTGGTGTCCGGCGCTCGCCTGGCGGCAGTGGCCGTTAAACGGCTTCTCCGCGCGGCAGGGAGCGAACTCTAGAGCCTCCCTTTCAGCGCGCTTCCCTTGTCCCGTCACCTTCCTTCCTTAGCTCTTCTGCTATGGGCTTTGGCGCTCCCGAGGGGCGGTGGGGCTGCTTCCCCTCCCCCTCCCCGCGGTTAGTCGGGAACGGTGGTGGGGCCGTGCGGCGCGGACTGCCGGGAGAGGGGGCCGTGCGGAGAGCTCTGCTCCTTGCTCTGGCATAAAAAGAGGCGGGGGAAAGAGGGCCTTGGAATGGCGGTGCGCGTCTGTGGCCAGCGGCAGAGAGGAACGAGCCTGGGTCTCTCCAGGGGAACGGCACCAACCAGCGGTCCGGAAGCCGCAGGGCCTACCAGCCACGGAGGGAGGAGGGTGGCAGGGGCTGGGTGAGGAAGGTGCTGGGACGCAGATGAAGTGCACGGTGCTCTGCTCTCCGAGTCTGTTACTTAACCTTACTGTTCGAGGGACTTGCATTTTGCTCAGCTTATACGTGTGAGAGAAGGAAAGCAGCGATCTGTAACAACATACTCTGCTAATATACTGTGAAGCTTCTCTGTAGAGTCCACTATCGCATTGTTACAGGTATCTCCTCACCGTGTTTTGTTTGGGGTGCTCTTAGGGTTAGCAAAAAGTAACAGCGCAGGTTGAATACATTAATGTTGCAGATTAGTTGCTTTCTTTAAGAGGACTTTTATCTCTGTCCAGCTGCTATAATGTCCCATTGCCTCTGAGCTGTTCAGTTCCAGATGTTTGTTCAAGACCCCATCCCCTGCTACACTCCCACCCGCTTAACCTCCTGCATTTCATGTGAAGGCATGGCAGGTACACAGATCTTCATTTTTTGTTTGCTAGTGGTGTATCTGTTAGATGCTGCCCTTCAGGTCCTGGCTGTTAAAAAGGGCAGGAGTGTCCCTGTGTGAACAAGGCAGCAAATAATATGCTACAGCATATTAAAAATCCCAGGATTTTGCCTCTTTGTAAATAATATGCTGTAGCAATCTAGCTATGCTAAAGCCTCACTTCGGAGTTGAGTAACATTCAGAACTTTGTTGGATTTCAACACCTTCTGAGTAAATACGGGGAGGAACTTGTCTCCTAAATGCTTGCCTCTTTCACAGGATCCATGTGGTTGAAAAATCCATTGAGATCATTGTGTGACCAGCTGAGGATGCAACTTCTAACTTCAGAATAAGCTGACAGGTTGCCCAAACACTAGGGCGTATGTTGATGAGGCTTCCTGTGCCTACTTGACATGGAAAATATTCCTGATAGTGCACTTCCAATTTTAAATGATGGGCCAGACTTCTTCAAGATATTTAGGTGCTTAAATATCCTACTCTTTCATGGGTGATATAGAAATGCTCAAAATACTTCTGCTGACTTCCTAAGCGTCTGAAGTCCTTGCACCCTGGATAATACTTTTCTAGAGCATGAAGGTGAAAATCCAGTCCCTTTATTACCAGTTCATCTGTACGGTCACTGCCAAGGCAGTCATCTGACAAGAAGCTGGGTGCCTCCTATTTTCAGCAATTGTTTAGAAAATCCTGTTGTAGCAAATGATGACCACACAGTATACCCACTAGTTTAAGTGTCACTGAAGATGATAAAAGTATAAAAGTAGATACCAAACATTCCTTTTGCTTTTTCTTATTTGCTGTTAATTGTTTATCCCTGAATAGAAATAAGTAAAACTTGACTGTTTGCCCAGATTTGCAGCTGTTCTCTAAAGGGAGAAAAATGTTAAGCTCAGCGGTGAATTTGGAAGTTACTCTGCTGTCACCCTCTGTCTGATGGTGCAGTACAATGTTGTGCAGTGCAATGGTTGAGCTTTGGCTTCAGTGAACTGGGATCCTGGTATAGGAATAGAGTTTTTCTTACTTGGCCTAGAGCAGAAGCATGTATCAATAGTGACTTGTTTCTCTGTGAGCTGAATTCCCACTGTAGAACTGTGAATGGTGATGACGGTCATGAAGAAGTAAGAGGGAGATCAGAGCTGCTGAAGGAGGTAAGATGCTTGCTCGAAGTGGTCCCTAAGGCTGGGCCTGGGCAGCCAAAACAGCAGTAAGGGCCATTCTGAAAGGGCAGCTGGTGCTGCAAGTTACCAGCATTCTGTAGGCTGGAAGCCCTGTGGCTGTGGATACAGCCCATGTACCACTAGGAAGTGCTCTGTGGAGGAACAAATTTGATTGTGATATGAATAAGAACCCTGGTTTTCATCATTGATGAAAGCCAACAAATACAAGATCAAAGAGCCATGAAGAAATGATAGGACATCAGCTGGCTAAGGTTAACACACCGGCGAGACCTGACAGCAAGAAGATTCACATCTATCTGGTTAGTACTCGGATAGAACCAGCAGGATTGGAATCATTAAAGCTGTGATTTCATCCCTACAGCCCTTGATAAATTATAGACTTTATTTTAAAAGTTGTCTATGCTTAGCCCCTAACTAGGGCTAAAGGCCCTATATAGGGCTAAACTGTAGCAGTCACTCTATCACCTGATGACCCCTCCCCAGCACAGAACAGGAACTGAGAACAGGAGAGAAGACTCATGGGTTGAAATGAAAACAGATTTAACGATACAGCAAAGCTAACACCAGTGCCAATATAAAATATATGAAGTTATAATCAGCCCAGCAAATGTACAGTCATCACAATAAATGGAAAGGCAGTCCTCAGGACCAGAATGGTAAGCAAGTCCCTTCAGAGGTGGAGAGAAGCAGAAGGAGAGAAGAGGTGAAACAGAAAACCCTCCTATCCTCCACAAACTTCCTCTAAAATGAGCGTGGCATTTATGGTCTGGAATACATCTGTGAGCCAGCTCTGGTCAGCTGCCCAGGCTGACTCCAAACTGCTAACAGCCTGCAGACCATGGCTGGCCTATGATTGTCACAGCAAACCCAGGACAAAAATCCGGAAAAAAACCCGCAACTTAAAGCTCTTGTTTCCTTCTTCCAGAGGTTTGGAGTCTTTGGGTGTTGCTCCATCCTGAATTTGAGATAGGAAGGGTTACATAAGGACAGTTAATTGTTGTGGGTGGGGAAACACTAACTTCCGCTGTGGTCTACTTGAGTTGAAAACCTTAGGAGTTTAGGAACTGAGAATAACCAATGTGCTGACTTTCCCTTTGGTTGTCACATCAGCTTGTACTGGATGGCCATATGGATAGACTTGCTGGCCTGATGCAAAATTTCTGTTAACGTTCTCCTTGGTAGCTGTCAAGTAGGCTGGGATCTTAATGCTGCTGGGAAGAAGAAGATTCTGCCGTTCCTGGTTTCTCATTGTTCAGTGGGATATTGGATTGTTACACGTGGATGCTCTATTTCAACCTTTGTGGTTTTGCAGTGCACCAACTCTTGCAGCTTGTTACCAGAATATAGTTGTTGACCCATGTTTTTCAACTTTTTAAGATTGCCCTGCACGCTTAGGATGAGTGTTGCGCAGTCTACCCAAATATTCTATCTACTTAGGTATTTAGCTTATGGTAAATAAGGAGAGGGTTTGGTGACAAAAGTATTTTTTGTGGATTTTCCTTTATTCCTCAGCCTGTTCAGGGAATTCAGCTATGTTGGTGTTCTTATTGTCTGTGATATTAAGGGCTTCTATAAAATGTCCACCTTCTGATTTGGAGAAAAGAGCAATCTCGCCTTCATCAGTGCAAGCAATGCTTTAAAATGGTAGCTGCTCAGGCCTTTAAAGAATTATTTTCATATTTGTTCTATGATGTGGCCTGTATAAGAGCAAGAATAAGTAAGGCCGTTAAGAAATGGAATTTGACATGGGAATGGGAGTGATCTGTTAAAAACCAGTCCTAATGTTGGTGAACTGTCACGGGGTGTGGAGGTAGAATGACATTACTGTCTATACTGGCAATGTTACCATTATAAAACATGACCTAAGTGAACTAAAGAGGACTGGCTAACATCTCTGTGGAAGGCCAGGCACCACAGAATATAACATAGGAATCTACTGAGTACTTGGGATTTCTGTTGTGTTGCCAGGGGCCCAAACAGAGATGTACAGGAGCTCTGCTGGGACAGTAGAGGCAGCATTTTTTGTACATAACCATATTTAAAAAAGAGAACAGGAAAGCCCATGCAGGGCATAGACAGGCAACATTTCAACATTGCATTACAAGTAAATAGGTGTCTCTATCATTTATCTGGGGACACCGTTTTCCATGTGTGAGTTAAGCTGCATTCCAGCCCATGCTGTCATTCCAATCTGTTTGGAGGTTGCCCGTGCCAGCTTTGCTGCAGCCATAAGCAGTTGGCTCTTGCGATAGTGCATGATGGACATGCTGGGGAATCTAAGCTTCTGCACCATTTCTGTCTCTCATCATTTGAGAAGGCCTTTAATGCAAACCTAATGAGATTAGGGATCATTTGTTCTTGGGTTTCAGGCTAAGTTTTAAAGGGTAAAGAGCATTTGAGATCATTGCATAATCCAAAGAAAGGCTGCCATTCCTATCAATCGTGGTTCTCTGGAAATACGAATTCACTAGATAGATTCAGTAGTCTCACCCTTACTGTACAATGCTGTACTGCAGCTCTTTTGCTACACTGATTTCTGTGCCACTATGTTACTACTATATGGTACTCATTTTCATGTATATAAATCAAGTGAACAAGAGGATAGTAATAAGGAAAGCAGTATGGAATGCCAAATGTTTATTCTACTCTGTGAAGTAATAGGTAGTGCATTATGCTTGTAAAATAGTTAGGTATTTTCATCTGGCCTTTTTTTTTTTTTGTCCCTTCTGTATAGGAAGTGTTGATGATAATGTTCTACAGTATTATCTTTGTTAATACCTCGATCCACGTACTTATCCTGGAGAAAGCAAGCAAGCCTGAAGAGGGTATGTCACCAGCACGGCAGTGTAAGTCACCCGAGGCATAGCACCAATGGACACTGCTTTCTAAAGGTTTCACATCTCAGCTGTACTGTTCAGAGCATCCCTGCTGTGGGCAATATCCACTTGAAATAAAATGCACTGCCTCTCAGGTAAGGCAAATAAGCTTCCCCTGATAGATTTTTGCGTGCTTCCTGATAAAAGCCTCAGCACTTGGCAGATTCTAACGTGACCCTTCGCAGCTCTGGCCATGAATCGGCATACTTTAACACACAGCATAGCATGGATCCCAATCCCCCAGTTACCAAAGGGGTGATGCTTTATCTTCCCAACACTCTGAATAAGACTTAACCCAAAGGTAACTTTTTAATGCAAATACAAGGATGCCCTTTTTCTGTGCTTTTTTAAAAAAACCATTATGTTTTTATTTTCATGCTTATTAATAGATCTGTGTACTTATAAAACATGAATTAAAGTGGAGCAGGCTTTGCTTTTGAGGTTAACATGAATTCCTCAAAAATTCTAATTGTGGATGTTTGCTTTGATTTTTGGGAAACTACTGTTACTGTCTGATGTCAATTAAGTGTTCTTTGGATTTAGAAAAACACAAAACTAAGACTGAAACTAAATAATGCAAAGGAGGAGAAGGTAAATTAAGTTACAGTGACAAGGTTACTTGTAAACTTCATAGTTCTATTCACTTAGAAGTCCAGGTGGGTTTTTTTTGCTTAAGCGACTAGAACGTTCTACTGGAAAAATGTGAAGATTTTAGGAAAAGGAACATTTACACTCTCTTTACTTTGTGTTTAACAAACTTAGTACTGCAAGGTAACTGTCCCATAAATGCTTTAACGTGGAAAATTATAGAGTTCAGGAATATTCAAGTAATACTAGACTGCAAGTGTTCGTGAATGTCAAATAGTTTAACATGAGTGATTATGTGTTTATAATTCCTTCATAACATTTCTCTTTCTTCCAGTTGCTTAGACACAAGAAGTGTTTTGGATAAATTGAACAATAGGGTTACAGCGCAAAACAAATTTAATGTAGATGACCAGATGTACATCACTGCTTGGAGGTAGTGAAGAGCTGAACAGTTTTAAAGTAAATATGGAACTAGATTGCATAAACTCTCTGATACCTAAGTGCAATTAATAAAGTAAATGCATTTGTAAAATCAAAAAGATTGCAAAGCAAGGATGCAGTCTGGATTTAAAAAAAAAAAAAAGGATTAAAAAAAAAATGGTTTTGACTGGTTTGTATGTATACATTCAAAAGAGCTGAACGTTACTTTTAAGTAGAGAAATAAAAATGGATATAAATGAAAATTGGGGAGGGAAGGAATGGAGGAAAAGAAGCTAAGTTATTACTACGCGCTCTGATCGCAAACCATCTGGCAATATGCTGCCAAATCATTATGTATCATTTATATGACTCAGTGCTAATCAGATGTGCACAGATTATGCAGACTCCTTATGCTTTTAATGCTGGTAGAATGTTTCAAAAAATAACACTTGCAATATTAGTATGACATGTACTTGTTATGAATTTCTGACAGTAATCCAAGCCACTTTTTCAATAGAAAATATCACAAGCACTTCAGAGACTGTTCCAATTGTGACTTAGGTAAAAAAAAAAAGAGGAAAAAAACTCCCAATATATTATCAGTATCTTCTGTACAGACACAAAGAAATTATTTTCTTTGGCTTTTTCACTAACTTACTGAAAATACACTAACTAAGCAGTTAGGTCTGAGCAGTATGGAAAAAATACCTAACTAGTTAAATAAATATACACTACAGGTTATGCTGGGGAAGAGCATGTAATAAAACATCTTTTTAAAGAGTGTGTGCATGGTACTGTGCCTATGTGTAGATAAATCCAACACTTGCATATTTTTTTTCTAAAAAGAAATTTAGTTACGTTATTTCTCTCCTTACATTGTCACGAAGCCAACAGTTGCCACAAATGGAGTACTGTAGAAGTTTCCTTTGAGCATTTATAGCATGTCTATAGCTATACTTAGAATAAATTAGGTAATACAAATGTATAACTATCTTCAACATACTGCCACAGAAATTCATCAATAAAATATATTTTGAGAATTTAAAACTTAACACTGTCTTCACATGAAAGCTACAAAATTCTGATGGATACAATATCAAATATTGAAAGTTAAAAATCAACAGGCTGAGTAATTACTCTAACAGGTCAAATTACTCCTTTCTCAAGAAATGTCTCGTAGGTAGTACATACAAAATTACAGAAATTATTGTTTTGAAATAAAAAATCAGCTAGGAAATACTGTGTTGTTTATTTGTTATGTGACTATAAGATTCAGTTATGAATGTGGTGAAAACCCATAGCAGGAAGAAAGAAGTAATATTTGAAAACTTAACAGAACATTCTATTACAGGGATATAGGTCTTAACACGAGACTACTTTTTGTGACGTGGATGCTTGTGTCAACATATGAGTGACTTGCGGGGTGTAGTTTCTTGTATTTACATTTATAGATGATCTGAAAGAGTTGAAGGTAGCTCAAAGCTGGCAGCATGCTTTATAGTGTAGAAAGCATGTTCTGAAAAGTAAATAGTCCATTGTAAATTAGATATAGTCATGTAATGTTCCTCTAGTAGAAGGATGAGAGCAAAATTCAAACCAAAAATGAGATACACACTTTTAAAATGACTGTCAGTAATGATCTGGTAAATTTTTCAAATACCAATTTTTTTCTTTAGTTCTGGATGGTTGCCTTTCTACAAAGTTACTGCCCTTTGAACACGGGCTGGATTCAGGGCTCTGTGAATGAGAAATGGATTGTTTTGCAAGAGATTTGATTTTAGCAGTGTTAAAGTCCATGCACCACTTGGAACATGTTGAAGATTGATCCCTATGACAAGCCTCAACTAGGTGACCTGAAAAGTGACAAGCTAAAAATAATGAGGACCTTAGGAAAATGTATTTTGCCAGCTTGTCTGGATTTACCTGGGCTATGCTAATACCCATTTTATAGAGAATTCAAGCTGAAACAAAGAAATGTGAAATATTTGCCTGTTTTGTAATTTACCCCATCTGTTAATCATATGTCTGAGCCAAGCCTTGGCATGCAGATAGGCTTACTAATAAGTGTTACATATGGTTTGTTGTTTTGGGTTGGGTTTTTTCCTTTTTTTTTTTTCTTTTTTTTTTCCCCTTCTCTTTGATCAATAAACAAGTTTATGTATAACTTCTGGACATTAGGTGGCACCATTACCCCATGTAAGCCACCATATAGCTGCCTTCTAGCTTAAGTTTTACAGTGTTGGCTCAGCTCCCTTTTCTCCTTTAGTGTAACTATATAAGGCAAGTCAAAAAGCAGAACTAGTACCCTTCTTTCTTTTCTTTTTTTAGCTTGATTTTAAGTAATCATCTTGCTTTAAATGGTAATGGATTTTTGACCAAGAACTCACGTTGCTTTCTTTAAGGAACTGTTGTTTGATTTCAAGTGCTGTTCTACAGATCTTTTGTGAAGCTCTTGACTGAAATAGAAAGATACTCTTTACAGCCAGTCTGCTTTTGTGTGCATGTGCCACAGCCAGCCTCTTGTGAAGCTGCACGCTAGTGTAAAAAGCAGGAATAGCACCAGTGTGATTTATTGTCTTTAATAAAACTTCACTGTAAAATGTTTTGTTAATTAAGAGCTGATCTGCATCAGTGACATGGATGACATATCAGATACCAGCATATGTTTCTTAAGTGCAAGATCTCCTCTAAGTTTACTTGTAAGATGTATTTAGGTCATTTTAATTGGATCTTGATCTCCTTGCTGTCAGGTACAAAGTTTATTCCTGATCAGCAGACATTTGTAAGTACACGACTTTTGAATTTAATGTATTACTGGTATAAAAGTATATGACAAATACCTCTTTTACCTACTGATATAAATTTCCTTTCTGGGATTCATTTAATTTATTGTACAAAGCAAAATACTCACATAGTGGCTAACTAATAGCATTTTGCCATTAGATTAATTAAACTGCCAGAGAGTGCATTTTAAAAATTGACTGACCAGTTACACAGCGTTTTGTCACAGTGGAATTGAATGAGCCAGTAAAAAGGAATACAGTACTTCAGTTAATTTTTAGCTTATGGATGTATTTGAGGAAGAAGTGCAGAATTAAGTCTTGCAATTGTTTCAGAAAGTCCCACAGCAGCTTCAGAAAGTCCCACAGCAGAGCAATGTCAGCATTAGGTAGAACAGTATTAGAACTGACTTACCCGAGGGAATAACAGCAATTTTCGAGTTTTCATTTTTATGCAAAGAAAACCCTGTTTACACATATGTTTGCAGTTTGACCTAAAGATACCACGGTTTTAGCATAAATAGAAATCCGCATAAAAGTATGTCTTATTCCCTGAAAATGTTGCTATCCAGTTGAGTTATGAGAAACAGCAATAAATTGTCTCAGTAGTGTCTGCTATAAACCCCTGACAAACCTGCTACCTGCAAAAGTTTGCACTGTTAAGCCTTGTAAGGAATGTGCTTTCTAGAACCTGAACCAACTAGAGAATTGAAGAATGATTATTAAAAGAAAAAAATTCTTGGATTATCTGTTTTTAATGCATAATCTGGCCAGCTCTGGCTGTTTATACTGCTCTAGAACGGAACACAGTGCAGCTCTGCAAGTTCAAGATCTTTTATTCTTCAAACATTTAGAGCCTTACAAGTAAACTCGGGGCAACATATAATTAGAGCTGAAAAATAGGACAGAAGCTTTAAATAGAGTTTATGAGAACCAGTGAGGATCAGTGATTTAACATTAGAAGAATCCTACTTTTTTATTCTTTTTAGCGGGGAAAGAAACTGAAAAGAAACATGATGCTATTTCTCAAGTACTGAAAAACAGATAAGGACTTTCTCTAGGCCCATAAAGGATACGATGATAAGTAACATCTTAAAATTAAAACAAGGAAGATTTAAATTGGTCATCAGAAAGAAGCATTCTAATAAAGAAGAGTAAATATTGAGGGAAACTTGCATAGCGGCTTCTAATGATGAGGATTTCAAACAACAGTCAGGATGGTTTAGACCCAGATCATTGTGCCTTCTAGCTGCAATTGGGAAGGAGGAGATAAAGCAGGACTAGGGGCTATGGTTGAAGAAGTGACGTGCTGGATTGCAATTTTTTTTCTTTTTCCTTAGGGGCTGCTCAGCTGATACTGTACCTCCCACAGGGTTTGGATCTCAAGTGTCAGCTAGGAACTGGGAGTCACTGTCTTGCACAGTGGAAAGATGCTTTTGATTTCTGGTGTTTCCCTGGATCCTGCTGTGAGCAGATATGTTTGAAATGGGCACTTGAGGTTACTTCTAAAACCCATCCAATCCCAGCCCATGATTTTAATATTGTACATTCTGTAGTAGATTAATCTCATGGAAAAAAAATTTGTCTTTCAAACTTAATGTTCAGACCAACATCCCTGATCTGTCACAGTCAATTCACTGCCAAGTAATGGTGACGAAAAGATAAAATCATTACTGATATGGAGAATATCATTACCAACTGTTGTGGGCTGAGCCAGGCCAATATCTGAGCACCCGAACAGCTGCTTGCTCACTCCCTCCCCTAGCAGGATACTGCATAAAGGAAGAGCAAAGCAAGAAAACTTACTTGTGGGTTGAGATAAAGACAGTTTAAGTGAAGGAAAGAGAAGGGGAAAGACCCAAATGATGCCAAGACAATTGTTCACCACTCCTTAAAGCAGAGTGATGTCCAACCAGTCTCCAAGCAACAGCCACCTTGGAAGACAAACCCTCCACCTCCTTCAGTCTTCTAACCCAGCTTTTATTGCTGAGCATAGCTTTATATGTATGAAATAGGCCTTTGGCCAGTTTAGGTCCTAGCTGTGTCCTCTCCCATCTTTTTACTCAGCTTGAAGGGAAAGGATGGCACCATATGGGCTGCTAGGAAGAAAGTTAACTCCATGCTGGCCAGACCCTGCACACCAAGTCTTTACAGCTTTGCTGTTAAAATTCAACAGATTAGTTGTTTTCCACACTGTCTAGAAAAAAACCCTCAGTTGCTGAGGTTTACTGTGTGTCTCATAGGCATTTTCTTAGGATTTGTGATGCTTTCTGTAGAGCTCTGTAAAGATTTGTTATTGCCGTCAAGCAGCATAGCATACTGGGTGTGTCCACAAAGCAGTTTTTCCAGAGTCTTAACTGAGTGGGTTTAGTTTAGAACTGTATAGAGGCTGCAGCGAGTGCAGTTGCTCTGAAATGACATCAGGCTGTAGTGGCTCCTAAGGGCCATTTCATAACTGAAAGTTTCTGGAATTCTGGAAGAATGCTCTGGTTCCTACTGTCAAGTTTTGCTCAATAAACTCCTCATCTGCTTAATTGCCCCAGCCCTTGGTTCCTCTTACCCGAGTCAGCAGGACAAGGCAGATGCCCACCTTTGGGCAAAGAAGATCTGCATGAGGAAGTCCTTTTCAGACATAAGTAAAACTAATTTTATCGCACAGAGAATGTTTTTGTGGGTTTGTTCATGTCAAGAGATAGTTGTTAGTTGACTTTCTTAATGAGCAGTAGTGGTTGGAAAGCTCAGAACTGCATCATTTTACCTTTAATAATGACTGACCTTTCTGTAAAATAATTATTTTAAACCTCTGTTTTTCCTAAAGTGGGGCCTCAGCAGGCATCAAATACCAACCTCTATGCTTGGAGACAGTTTACAGACCCAAAATTAGAGATTGGTTTTGTCTGTAGGTATGTGCCAGATAGATGTCATGTCATTTTCTATTCTTCTCCCTACCGTCTCAGAATAAGATAATAATTTAGAGTGGGAAGGACCTCTTGAGGTCATCTGGTACAGTGCCCAGCTCAAAGCAAGGCTACCTCTGAAATTGCCCAGGCTTCTGTCCAGGAAGTTCTGAATGTCTCCAAGGATGGAAATTCTTCAGGCTCTCTGGATTAAGTTGTCTCAGTGTTTAATCTCTGTGACTTTTTTGTTATATTCATTTAGAATTTCCCATACTGCATCTTGTGAACAGTTAATCGCTTCCTGTGCACTTGCTGAGAAGAATCTCTGGCTTTCCCTCTCTAGGTAATTGCTGTCAGCAATTATATTTCCCTTTAGTCTTTCTTTCCATCTACCTTGAACAGTTTTACCTCGGACCTGCCTGGTATGCCATGTGTTCCGAGCCCTTAAGCAACTTAGTGACTGTCCAGTGGATTTGCTCCAGTTTGAGAGTCTCTCTTGCAATGGTGGGCCCAAAATTGTGCAGAGTACTTCAGGTGCTGCCTTCAAACAACAAGTAGAGGGTATTAATCACTTCTTTCATCCTGCTGACTCTGCTATTACTAATGCAGCCTGTTGTATAGCTGGCTTTTATTATCACAAAAGGGCACTGCATTCTCCCACTTGGTTTGACCACCAGGATTCCCAGTCCTCTTCCGGCAAAGCTGCTTCCTATCCGGTCAGTCCCCAGCCTGTTAGTATTATATGAGGTTGTTATGACCAAGGTGCAAAATTTTCCATTTGTTTTTGTGGAACAATATAAAGTTTTTATTGGCCCACTTTTTTAAGATAATCGGGGCCTTTTGTAGGAATAGAAGCAGGGGAAAGTAGTTAATATGAACACTAAGGTCTTTAAAATACGTGGAAGCATTCTGTTCCTACGTGGTTTTGCTCAATTGAATCCCTTGCTGTTCATCTATACTTTGACTCTCAGTTGACAAGGTAATATTTTCATATATTGATAAAAGGACACTATCAGGTAGCTTAGGACTAATGTTTTGTATTTTCTAATAACTGCAGTACAACAGGGAAGATAAAAAAAACCTCAAATATATTTGGTGGAGGCAGTTCTGTGTCAGATGGAAGCAGCAGGAGATGAAACAGGAAGGAGTACCCAGTCTGACAGTTTGTCCTGGTTTGAGTGAGAACAGAACTAATTCTGTTCAGTGATTTCACTTTTCAGCTCAGTTCTTCTAACTCACTGCACTGT
>JAAGNO010014365.1:0-15357 GCA_033439905.1 Ceryle rudis | reverse complement strand
ATTTTTTTGAAAAATATTCTTTGCTTAGCTACAAAATTATATGTTAAATTTGAGCATAGTGGGCTGTACAGGTGAGGCTCATGAGTAGGTTTTGCTCTTTCTTAAACCATTTCTAGCCTTATACAGTATAGAGTAATTCTACTAACACAAGCAATCTTGTTCAATGGGACAAAACAGGAGTCCAGTGTAGCTATAATATATTAATATGATACTAATGCTATACATATATTATTATTTTATGTATCTTACATAGGGCATTATATAGAATATTAAGTTTATTAAGTAGTATTAATTTTGCTGTACATATGCCACTTTACAACTTTATATACAAATTGGTTCACAATCCGGAAAGGCAAAAGCTGTGGTGCAAAAAGCCAATGCTCTATCATTTTCTCCTCAGAATATACCATAAACACCCAGCAAACAAGGGCCACCTGAAAAAGCAGCGCAGCTGTGGTAACTTTCTGCAGTTTGCTGCCCTGGCTTTGATGCAGAAACCTGTTAAGACTGCTCAAAGCATGTAACAGCCTATGGCTCTCTCCTGTTAACAAGGTGCAGAGCATTCATTCTCCACATGCAAAATTCCAAGCACTGAGCCAAACTGAAAGAGAAATACAGTAGACATTTGTTGATTTTTTTATAATGCCCACAAGCATCTACAGATGTGATCCTATGTAATGAAGCATGTGGCCTTAAGCTGGAATTATTTGCAAACAGCAGGATCTCCTGGCAAAAGAGATGGCACTTGCTGTGTTATGAAAGCTGTCCCTCTAAAACCATGTTTGGTTAGCACCTATGCCCTGTTGAAATTGGCATTGATAATTCTGAGTTGGACCAGCGCCAGCACAACAGATGGGAGTGAATGCAGGCGTTCCAGAGAACCAGTATGTTCATCAAATCTGAATATTAGGAACAGAGTTCTTTCCAAGAATTTAGAAATGCAGGCTGTCCAGAGTTTCTGTACTTTAGGTACAGAATATAAGAATATATGATCTCTTCTCTAACTGTGAGCAAAAATAATTACAGTAATTTAAAAATTGCTCATCTGAGCCCCACAAAGCATGACAGTAGGCATCTGATTTAGAACAACTTTTCTCCAGATTCAGATTGGCACCAAGTCCTAGAGGGCAGAACCTGTGCACTGGAGTCAAAATGATTCCACAGGTTTTCTGCTAAGTGGTTCAGACTGAAGAGCCTTCAGATGATAATGAATATTCTTCATTTATACAGCGCCTTTCAGGCAGTGATCCCAAAGCAATTTGCAAGTGTGTGAGAATTTAAACTCATAGCTGGAAAGTATGTCATTTACAATTAAGCAAATGTATCTTGCACGTATTAATGGGCTATAGTCCTATCTACCCTCCCACCAGGGATTATAAACTGGAACTATACTCTCGGCGGACAGAGGGGAGGAAGATAAATTCCTTCTGCCACAGTCCTTACACATACATGCGTACCCTGCTTTTGCTCTTTACGTGGCACAAACAGCCCTAACAGATTAGTTATCCCAAACACTACTTTAATCTCCAAACAGGAATTAGTAATTCCTATGGTTTTTGACCACCAAAAAGCTGCCTTTCCTATTTCTCTTTTCAGATTGTGAACAGCCAAAGTTATTGCCCCAAAAGACTTGCGTGGGATCATTTATGTGATTCTGAGAAACAAGAACAAAAAAAAAAAATCTATCAAAAATAGCTTAGGTACTATTGTTTAAAACCTATGAATCTGGTGTTGCAATAAATCCCTCTACTTTCAGAAGTGCCCAGCAACAAAACATCCCTCCATTTTGGGTTTTGTCAACATCAGCAACCAAAATTTATGGACACTTTTGGAAACATTGGCTCTAATATGGCCAAAGTCTTGCTGTCTGTGCTTTTCTCTGGATCTGTGTTATATCAGAAAGTGTGTATCATATGAAAGGTGTTATAATCAAGTTGCTGATATTATGTTCTAACTAGTGCAGGTAATAATGTCAACTTACAGCTGAACTTTGTTTTCTGTTAAAAAGATGTTTAATACTATTAGTAGGAATAAAAACCATTGCTGAATTTATTTTCATTTAACCCAGTGATATTTGGTAAACTAGAAATCTGTGTGTGTGTTATCCAGTCAACTGACTGCCCATTTCAGGTATCAGCTGTTTTTTGCAATACAGCCTTAGGAAAAACATGAATCATCTGAGTAAGACACCTTAGTTAAGGGAGTTTATGCTCTAAAGTAATACATGAAGAGGTACTTTCATTACAAAGGTTCTGACTTTTCTGTGTATTTATAATAATTGTTTTGATTAAAAATCAGTGAATTATTTTATTACTGCTTTTCCTCGGGAAAAAAAAAAATCTTGGTAGATATATAATAATAATTCTGAAATACATGAAATTAATATGTTCATCCTGACACACAGTATAATAGATGTGAAACATAAAGTGAAACTATTAATGAACATAACATTTCCTTCAAGTTTTATATATTGCAAATACAATAAATATTACATTAAAATATGGAAACAGAATTTTTGCTGACATAGAAAAAATGGATTTTAAAAATATAGGATCATTTTCCACCTTGTGACGTGCTGGGTTTTACAAAAGGGTGGGTGTGGTTCTGCATATTGACACTGTTGTACAGCATCCTGAAGCTCACCAGTAGAACCTGAATGCTGTACAATAGAGCCTGTTATCCAGAGTGACAGCAGCTCTGCCAGTCTTTTCTGGCCAGGCTCCTTGGAGCCTTGATCTCACTTTCCATCAGAATCTAGCAGCTAGGATGAAGATGAGAACACCTCTTTTCCATGCTGAATTTCTGCTGTAGCAGAATGGTTTTCCTCCCATTTTGATTTATAGCAGCTATAGTAGTAGTAGACCCTACATATATAATCATTGTGCTATTTATCACAGATTTTAGAGACACAAAAGTGACATGATGAGGATTATCATGATTTTTTATTCAAATTGCATCAATTGTCTCAACAGTATTAGCCCACTTTCAGAATCTTGCTGAGTATGAACATGGTATGTTGTATGTGGTTAATGCCATCCATTTCTAAGGTGTTAA
The DNA here is from genome assembly GCA_033439905.1 of Ceryle rudis. Classification (NCBI taxonomy): domain Eukaryota; kingdom Metazoa; phylum Chordata; class Aves; order Coraciiformes; family Cerylidae; genus Ceryle; species Ceryle rudis. Next base: position 12,303 of record JAAGNO010014365.1, on the reverse strand, counting down.
AGAACAGACTGTTGAAAAGAATGCTCTACAGGCTAAATTAGCCCTACTTTGATAATTGCCTTCACCTCTCTACTAAAAAAGGAGCTGTTGAGACTAAAAGAAAACTAATTTTAGCAAAAAATAGCTCTGGTAAGTACCTGGGGGGGAAAAGACCACTCAAGAAACAGACCCTCTCTTCCCCTGTAAAGAAGAAGTTTACAATGATGAGAAAAAAACTTTATCATCTGCTTACCTATAAAGCATCACTTCCAATCCAGCCAACTCATCAATTAAAATTCCCAACATTATTTATGCCAAGATTTGCAAACTACTAATAATCAATAAGGTGAACAAGTATTAAGAGTGTTACCAAGAGAATTTCTACTTGAAGCAGAGCCATCTAGTAATGTCTTCAGTCTTTCCCAAGAGCTAAATTGGTTTCGGTATTCTGAAGTATGTTAATTCTGCTCTATATACCTCCTTTCCACAAGCTATTTCTTCAGTTATCTGAGAGGACCTATGCAGTCCCAAATAGAAAGATTCAACCACACGGCATACAGTTGTGAATGGAAGAGGTAGGCGTGCAAGATACTCTCCAGACTGAAACAGGCCCAGGCTGTGAAAAACACTGAAAAACCCTGACTTTGTAAATCAATATCAATCAATGCCCTGCAAAGTACATCATAAATCTGGAAGTTCTAGAGAGCTGACCCTGAGGTAATAACACCACTTTACGTTTCAAAATATTTCACAAACATTAGGTCAATCTCAGGAGGTCTTTGATCCAATTTCATCCTTTGGGGCTCTTCCAACAATTAAGAATTATTGGAACATATTGGTTTTCCAGACGTATCTCCTCTTCAAAACAGATTTTTAAAAAAGACTAGTATGAGTGTGTGACATGTTTTGAATTAATAATCCTCTGCTGGGAGATAAAATTTAACCTGGAGGAATAGTTTTCGATCTAGAAGGAGAACTTTTCATTTAGGCTTTGGACAAGGGGATTTCTCCTGATTAGACAAGATTTCTCCTTCAGCAAATATAGAGCAGACATTCATCTTTTATAAGTTATTAAAAATAAATGTTGGATTCTGATGGACCTTTTGGTGCAAAATACTCTGGATGTACTCATTTTTTCAGCTTTGAACAGGATTTTACTTGTTCAGTTGAACCAATCTAAAATTGCCAGGTTTCGTTTGTACCTGGAGGAAAACCAACCTGTATCTACCAGGCAGACATGCCAGTTTACAGGTGCTCTGCCCGGTTTTTCCCCTTATTACCTGCTTTCTAGATGGCAAATTGAACAGATAGAAGGCGTGATAGATGTCTTTAAGGGGTCACTGGAAAAATGCCATTTGTATGCGTTCTGCTGATGTTCTGCTGTATGTTCTGCTGTATGTTCTGCTGATACTCACGTGCTGTAACAATCAGAGTCTGATACACACAGATACCAATTTGTTTCAGGGTTTCCAAGTGAAACCACGCATCACTGTAGGACTGATCCCTTACATGGTGTACCTAGGAAATTAGCTGCTTGTCAAAGAATATGAAGTAGACTTGCTTTTCTAAAAATAAGGACAAAATGGGAGAATCTTTATGGTTTCAGGAGAAGTCTTCAGAAGGCTCAGGAAATCTGGGATGATCTTTCCTTTCTGGGAAAGGAGAAGGCCACATTAGTGAACCATGGCTAGTGGTCACTTGCTTTTCTTATTACCCTGACATACAACTGGCTAAGCAGCAGGGAGCTGTGGGAAAGAAGTGGGCTGGCTTTTCAGGCACCATGTCCTGCTCAAACAGCTGCACTGTGTCTTCTTGGCCAGAGGCAAAAAGGGGAGGAAACTTCCTCTGGGAGCTTCTTACTTGCCCACATGCAAAACTGCTCCTGTCTGGGAGAAACAGATGGAAAACTAGAAATCTCTTCTAAGCAATATGGGGAGTTTAAGATAAGATTCCAAGTAGAATAGGCTTTCAGAAATGTGGTGAGCAGTAAGAATTTACACTGCTCTTTAGTGCACCGATGCACTTCCTTGGGGACCTAGCAGCAGGTCAACCAGATAGGAAACAGCATGAGCTTAACTGAAGGGTTTGTTTTTTTTTTTTCCATGAAGATCTGCTTGAATTAAACTGAACATGGTCCCTTGAGAACAGTAATGGCTCCTCTAACTTCTCCTGAAAGCAACAACTGAGTTGCATATAAAATATAACATCAGCTGTTATGCCTTAAAAGCAACAATAAACAAGTGTTTAATGGTGGTTTTGACATTGTTCAGATCAAACAGCTTGTGAATGCATTTTTTTCTTTTTTTTTTTTCTTTTTTTTTTTTTTTGGCAAAACATGCCAGGGAAGAAATCATGACAGAAGAGGGTTTCCACTTAATCCTTTTTTGAATCCATGTAACTTTGCACTGTGTGCATACAAGGAGTGTAACATCCACTTTCTTCTCCATTCAGGAGTGCTGTGGAAAGATTCGTTCCATGCCTGGAGATCCACACCACTAGGTCCCCAAAAAGAAATCATGTCTCTAACTGCTCTGCTTCCTTCCATGAGCAAGTGAATTTCTTTGTCACAAAGGGCCTGCTCACCGCTGCACTTCCTAAGGGAAGTACTCTACTCCCTAAACAGTGCACTTTGTATGGCAGTGTACAGCAACAGCTTACATTTAAGTCATTCCACATTTGCTTTATGGTTTTATTTGTGGTGCTGGAAATACTGGTAACCATAATAGTATGTAGATTTAAATTATTATTTTTTTAAAGTTAAAAGTTCTGCCTAACCATTAAAGGGTTTTGCCAATGATGCTTATTTCTTACTCAGTGTTTGTCTATGGAAGAACCACTCAACAGGCACTGCAGATCTGCCCATTCACCTCAGTTCCCAAACAATGGGTGTAAGATGTGAGAAGAAAAAAAAAAAAAACAGAAAAGCATGCAACTTATAAACTCTTTTGGTGGCTTTTATACAAACTCTCTTTTTACTGCTTTATTACTAAGACTCTGAATGCACACTGGAACTAAACCAAGGTTGTTGTTGGGTTTGAGGCAGGGAGCAGAAAGCTGGGAAATGCTAACTTGTCTCTCAACTTAGGACCTACAACTGAGTACAACTCCCCTGTATCTAAGGATCAGAAGACATTGCACTGTAAGTTATAAAAGAAACAATACTGTTCAGATTAGTATGCAGCTGTTGAAAGTACCTATTGATCATGTTTGTTGGTGGGTGCTCAAGTTGCTGATATGGAGCATGTCTCAGCTGTGTGGCACCTGTGGTTTAATCAGTGACAGCATCATCAATAGTCCATGTAAGCTTGCAGGAGGCCAGCAGCTAACTCCTAAGAGACCACGCTATGTTCCCATCCCTAAACATAATGCACATATTCTTTCACTCGTCCTTTTGGAGACAGTTTGTACCATGTAGACTATTTTAGAATTTAAATTCATTTTTTATAGCACAGATTGTATCAAATAAAATCTTGCAGCCATTAACTACATGTTTCCCAGTGTTTTACCCAAAACATGGGTTTTTCCACATTTTTCCTAGTCGGCACTAATACTACTAAGAGCAGTAAATGGCCATTAAAATAATGATGCCCCATATCAAGTGAAAAACATCAAAGAGTGTGTAGGTAATTAAAGCGGGAATCTCGAGAACACATGCTCAGCTCAGTAATGATAATCTTGTTTCGATTAAGCCTGACTGAAAAGGATGGGTTTTGTGACTCGGGTGTGAACCTGCCTTTCCTGCGAAATTGAGTTGATTAAATAGTTGGGACTTTTTGAACACTTCGGGTGTTCTCGGGAGCTCTCTCTTTTTCTGTCTGTGAACCTTGCCTCGCAGGGACCGGAGGAGTTTCGCTGCGCGAACGAACCGCCGCAGCAGCAGCAGCAGCTCGTCAGGCGCTCACGCTCCCGACCCGAGGCACGCGGGGGCTGCTCTACCGTTCTCCTCCAGGCTGGCGAGGCCCCCCTCCGCGCCAGCGCTCCCCGCCAATCACGGCCGGCGGTGCTGTCGTGCCTCCTTCCCGCAGCGAAACACGCCGCACCGCCTGCAAGCTCTCCCCGTAACCGGCCTTCTCCGCCCGGACTCGCTGCCCCACCGGGGCGAAGCGTCCTCACCCACCCCGCTCCCCCTCCGCAGGCCCGCAGGGTGCCAGGCCGCACCGCACCCAAACAGGGGGGCGCAGCGGGTTACGGCGAGGCGGCCGGGCTGGGTCTGCTGCGTGGTGTGCAGCTCTGGCTAACGGCCCTAACTTCCAAGCTCACAACCTCGCTACCGGCGAGCGTCACAGGGCGGCTGCCACGGCATCACTGCCTCTGCCTGCGACGCCCGTCCCCCAGCTGCGTCGACGTGACACGACTCCCGCGAGGCGGGGCGAAGAGAGGCGAGGCGCTGTGCACTCCCCTCCGCTGCCAATACAGTCGGTACAAAGTGACCTTGGAGCCGCGTCCCCCCTGCTTCCGCCGCGCTGCATCCGGGTGCTCGTCGCCGGCCCCGCCGCGCCTGCGCAGAGACGCCCCAGCCCGTCGGCTCCGAGGTGCGGCAGCTGGAGCCGGTGAGTGGCGGCAGCGCGCCATCCGCCCCCATCGACGCCCCCGCCCGCCGCCTCCTTACCCTTACCCTCTTTCCGCAGAGACACCGGATTGTGGCCGCCGGGACGCCGCCCGCTAAGATGTTTGCCTGCGCCAAGCTCGTCACCTCGCCCTCCCTGGTGAGTGGGGGCGCTCGGGCCTGCGGGGGGTGCCGGGTCCCTTCACCAACCGCGTCCTGGACTGCGGCGGGGGCGGCAGAGGTCGCGGGGCTCCTGGGGGTTTGGTGAGACCCTCAGCCCGGCGGGAGGCGCCCCGAATGAGCCTGTACTGGGGGCTGACTGTCTGAGTGTGAAAAGGGGGGGGGGGGGGTGAGCTGCGGCACGGCCGGGTTCTCCTTCCCGCCTCCTTGGTGTGGGCCAGGGCCTTTTGCCAAGGTGAGGGGCCTTCCCACACGGCGTGAGGGGAAAGGGAGGGCAGCACAGCGAGAAGCTCTTGGGCCTGGTGCGCTCTGAGCCTTGCTGTAGGTCAAACTCCAGCCTGTTGCTTGCCCTACGCAAGGCCTGGATTTTTTTGCCCTTTCAGAGATAAGGGCCCGTCCTGCTTGAAAATGTCCTTTCTAGCGTGCAGAACGTCTCGCTTTGTATGGTGCAGGCAGAGGTTTCCCCTGCAGGAAGAGTTTTCTGCGAGAGCCGATTTGACCTTAGGCTGCTGGCAGCCCAAGGACACATGCAGGCCGCTTGTGAAAGAGGATTCATTCATTTATGTCTCGCTAGATTTAAAAGTCTAGGTTATGTCTGTGCATTTAGGAATTTTAAAACTAATTTTGATGCCTTTTACTTTTTCATTTCAAAGCGTATATCACTGCCTGCTGGTCTTTTGGGCTTTCGTGTTACTGTTTTGCTACATATTCTGCTAATATAGTACATGCACAAGTTCAGTGCATGATGTAGCTACTTGGAATAATATCTGAAAATGGTGCTATCGGATTGCATGGCAGCATTTGCTTCTGTACTGTTTATTGTACATCCAGCTATGCAACTATTTTAAGTTGTCTTTCAGGTAAGACAAATGGCTTAGTAGATAATAGCCTTATAGTCTTACAGACTATTGTATGGGAACAGCTGTGATCAAATATTTCTCTTTTTTTATAGCTTCTTTCTTCTTCTTGCAGATCCGTGCTGGATCAAGAGTCTTGTACAGACCAATTTCGGCATCTGTGTTGTCTAGGCCAGAGGTCAAGAATGGAGAGGTACCTTATAAACAAAATTCTGTATCTTCCTAAATTACCTGGTGAGCCTAAATGTCCTCAACCTAGAGTTCACTTATACTAACTCAAATACCTATAGTGTAAAACTTGCTTAAAGTCAAACACCTAGTAATACTTGTTGCTATTTTGCTGCTTCCCCTGAGAAGCCTTTCACATTTAATGTTGATTTCAGAATGTTACCTGGTCCACCTGAAAGCAGCGTTTAACTCTTAGTATAGTCTTAACACCTGGAAGAGGAAGTAGAGATTGGATCTAATACAACTTTTAAAACTGCAGAATAACACTATCGAAGTGGTCATTGGGAATGGTCTGTCTGAAGATAACACTTTTTCATGTTTTGTTTTCTTAGGGCAACTCAACGCTTAATGGGGCCCAAAATACTGTCTCCCGACTAGCACTTAGAGAATTCCAGACTAGTGCTATCAGCAGGGACATTGACACTGCTGCCAAATTTATTGGTGCTGGTGCTGCCACAGTAGGTGTGGCTGGTTCTGGTGCTGGTATTGGAACAGTCTTCGGTAGTCTAATCATTGGTTATGCCAGGTAATCAATCTCTCTTGTAAAACTCTCAAATTGCATGCAGCTATATCTTGAGATGCACCCCCAGATAAGCTTAAGTTATAGTAAGGGTGATGGCACTGTAATAAATTCTGTTAATAATTACTATTAATGGTAAACTTGGCTGAATAGAATAATACAAAACTTTAGTATACTAATCAGGATGGCATATTGTTTAATTCAGAACTTTGTGCACTCTACCTGGAGAAGAAAGAAATGAGATAATTGGACTTGGTCAGTGTTTTGGTCACTGAAGTCAGTGTTTCAGCATTCAGTTCCAGAATTGAATTAAAAAGCTAGCCTATATCTTCCCTGTGTGAGGGGGGAAGTCCTAAAGAGAAACTGTGAAAACTGGTAGTAAGTAGTGTGAAGTCTGCACGTTTTAGACTTTGTAGTCAGGACTGCTGTTTTGAAATGGATGCTTAATTCAGTTTTCTAACACAATCAGCTTTGCATCTTAGAATATATAATTACTTCATTCAATGACTTATTATTCTTTCTAGAAGTCTGAAGGGAGTGAGGGTGGGTATTATAGTAGGGATGGAATTCTTCCAGATAAGTTTACAGTGTTCCTGTAGTAGGAATAGTTCATATGCCTTAATAGAACAGAACTGATACAGGCATAAAAGAGCTTTATTGAAGGTTTCATGTTCTACATTACTCTTTCAAACAGTTAAAAAGCTCTGTTAAGAAGTAAGATGTTTTAAGCCCCACTGAAAACAAGGAAGTTGACTTCCTTGAAGAAACCATAAGTGTTGTCAGTGCAAAATTGTTTCTTTTTGTGAATTTTTTGCCATGAACATGTCAATAAGAGGTTGTAGAGCATTACTTGATAGTGTTACTCTGGGGTGTGGGGTTTGTTGGTTTTCTTTTGTTTGCCTTTCTCCCATGTGCTTGGAGGGATAATTCATTGCTTTTTTGCAACAATCTGCTATATATTTCTCTTTTTTGCTCTAGGTGGTTTCAGTTCCTCTGTTAGTCTGAGAGCTACTTAGTGTCAAACGTCCTTGTAATATACTTCTAATGTCACAGATGTGAAATAAAGTTATAAAATATAGTGCTAATAGTTCCTGCATGGGAGGATATAGAGAAGTCAAATTCAAAATTGTGTATGTTTGTAGCCACAAAAACTGTGATCATTTGTAAAAGCCATATACAATCTGCATAACCGGAATCTAGTCTTAATTGATAATACATTTGTCTTCAGTGAAATCCTTGCCAAGAATTACTTCTGCTTGGATTTATTGGATTTTTCAGTTACGGCATCTGTGGCAAGGAAGTATGAGGTTCTGAATCTAACAAATGCATTAAACTATGAGAAGATAAAAAAGATCTTATACCTTCACTTTCTTTTAGAAATCCTTCTCTGAAGCAGCAGCTGTTCTCATATGCTATCCTGGGATTCGCCCTGTCTGAAGCTATGGGTCTCTTCTGTCTGATGGTTGCTTTCTTGATCCTGTTTGCCATGTGAATGGAGATCTGCCTGTAATAACGGCATTGGAATGTAACTCTGCATTTTATGGGACTCCCAAAATGTTGGTGTCATGGAAATTGATACTATTTCCAAAGTCATTTCATTAAAGATAACAACTTTAACTGTCAACTTGTTGCCTGCATTTATTATCTTTCTCACTAGGATATATGGAAGACAACATCTCATCATTCAGTCACCATGGATTTCTCCTGATAATGACATATGGCATAGGACCCTTGAAACGATGACTTCCAAGTCAAAAATTTTACTTAATATATAGCAGCATGTTGCTTGGTTATTAAAATTAATGTGATACATATTAAAAACATCAAGGGATACACAGACTAAATGTGAAAGGCTATACTGCCGGCCTTGTTTCTTCACTTGTGCTCCAAACTTAGAGCTGTTTCTGTGCACAATTTGCTTTTCCTCGGACTAGCTGGCGTGTAAGGTGTTCTGGCACCTTTTGACAGGAGGAGCTAAACACAAATTCATAAACAGTGATATGGAAGTTCTCTGCATCGGTTTTCAGTTACGCTATCAATTTTGGTCACTATAGTAAAAATATTAAGTCTGTTCTGGCCATTGTTGTGGTTGGACTAAACTGACTGTGTGTGGTTGGTCCAAGGCATTTAGTTGTGGCACATGGATATTTACTCAGTTACTGCATTCTTGGCACCACCTAATTGAGAGAACTTCTAGCTTCCTAATGTTGTAAAGTGTGCTACTATATTCTAATGTGTTGGGGGGGTTGATAGCATCTCAAACTTTATTCATAATATTAAATGATAGATCTGATCATTTTACAAATACAAGCTGAACTTTGGAAGAATATGAGCAAGCTTGTTACAAGTTTGTCGTCTTGCTGTTAAATGGGTAATCATAGCATCAAATCTAGGAAGCTCTTTACTGTAAGATGCCTATCCCTAGGGAAATGGGGCAATGACTAGTGGCTCTCAGATCAGTGCAAGGTGCAGGTAAGACATTAGTTTTCATCAGCATTCAAATACAAAATTGGTGTTCAGAGAGACATGGTTTACTGGTGGACTTCGCAGTGCTGGGTTGTCGGTTGATGTCAGTCTTGAAGCTCTTTTCTGTGATTCATATAGCCTAACTTTGACCTAGCGTGAGAAGCTACTTTCCCCATATGTTCTTAGGAGAAAATGGCCATCTCAAAAGGATTAAAAATTACTCTGTAAATGTAGAGCATCCTTTTATATGTGTGATGTTCAGAATTGTAGAATATACAGCATCTTTAAATACTCAGCTCTAGCACAATATTAGTAGTGCCTTTCGTGACTAAGTCTGGAAGTGGGTTTCTCTGGGGATGCAAGAGAGGGGTAGGAGGTAGAGCATACTGCAGCTATTTTCCATGTGTTCTGTGCTCATTCAGTGCTTAGTTGAAATTACTATCCATTTTTTTTAAACTGTTCTGTTACAGGGCTGGCATTCAGTGTTTGCCCTGGATGGAAGATAGGTAATGATTACTGGAATTCTAGGCTAAAGCTCATCTATGTATTGCTGTCCTGGGAGGTAATGAACTTTGTTCTGTTCTTTCAGTGCCATAGAAATCTGCAGGCATCTGAGGTGGCAATCTGTATTTACCATTCTCACGATTAGTCTAGTTTACTTAATTAAACTTTCAGATTCCCTAATCACTGGGATTCAGCCAAACAAGTATTTTCAAACTTGTCTTGGTCAAGCCTAGCTCCAGCTCCATTAGTCGTACTTATCAATTCATTTGCATATAAAATGGTTCTGCTGAGTTGTAATTGTGTTTGGTGTAGAAAGATCTGGCTAAACTGTTGCTCCATAACCTCAATAAGAAAGGGACCTGAGTCACCATGAGTTACTTGAATCAGATTTGAATAATGATTTCTGGATTTACATCCCATCTTTTCCTGTGTGGTTCACCCTGTCACCATGTAACCTCTTCCTTATGATCAGTCTTGTCTGAAAGGCTGCAGAGTCTCAGGTGACCCTGTATATGGACTTGAAGGTTGCCTAGTGAAGCTTGCCTAGTTTAGTAGTAACATCTACCCCAGTGTATTCCTTTATAACTTGCTTTTGGACTGGTTAGCATGGGCCAAACCCAAGCAAAATGGCTATTTGGTTATGGCAATCTTGAAAGAATCAGATGTCTTGCAGATTAGAAGTAATCAAGGACTTTCAAAACATGGCAACAAACCATGCAGGGGATTATCCTCCTTAAAGGCAATAAGGGGATTACAGTCAATGAGTGATGGCTAGATTTTCACATCTGAATGTTCACAGGGCACATTGACTCACTTTAGTGCTCTGTTTTCCCTGTTCCTGAAAAAGAGTTTAGTTTCAGAGGTTATTTGAGCACTTTTAACAGCTCAGTCAATTTGAGCAAAGACTAAAACCACTCCAATTTCCTAAAATGCTCACAAAATTACAATTGTAAAAGTGTAAAAGACTAAATGTTCTCTTTATTAAACCAACCCAACCAACAACCTCTTTGTAGTGATTAGGCAGCAGCAGGTCAAGGATTCATGATCTCTTTAAGAGTTTACATCAAGAAATCTTTTTCATAGGTCAGAGAAACCAGATACAAAGTTCCATGTGGTGATGCTGTAGGCTTCACTTTCCTGAAACCTTTTTTCACAGTTCCTTCTGATGGGGACCATGCTGACTTTAAAGATTTTAAATTCATGAAAATTCATGTTGTAGGTTCTCCTGATCCAGACTGTTCATGTTTCAGTGTTGAAGATGAAGCCAGCTGAAGCAGAGATGTTCATTGTCTCTGAGTAACCGCTCTGCCTGCTGTCCCAGTAGATCAGACATCATGCCATCTCTGAAAGTGAATAACAGTGTTATCCCAATGTATAAAGAAGGGAATGTTTGTTACCATTTATACTCTTGGGTTATTGCCGCAGATAATCGTAATTTGTCCTTTCTGTCCTTCTGCCTTTTTATTTTCTTTTACTGCTTTCCCTGTTTAGGATTTCTTGCATCAATTTTAGACTGTAGAATGGCAAACAACTTAAAAGTTGTTTGGTTGGTTTGTTTGTTGTTTTTTAATTCAAGGTCAGGACTGATGCTGCCTTTTGATGGCAGAGCTAAACCACTGAAAAATACTTGTTTCTAATACAGCTCTTAGTTACTGTGAAGAAAGAACTGAGATAACTTTTCGTCTCTCCTTGTGCTGTTTGAGCCTTTGCACCATGCTTACAATAAAGAATAGCTCCACCTTTAAATGAGTGGCGTACTTTTATGAATTTTTTTATCCCACCTTATCTCAAAGAACTTTGCACAAGTGCTGTACAGTGCCCCCTGAAAGAATTTCCAAAAAATGAAGCATCTGTATTGTCTTTTGCAAGGTCAGGGAAACGGACAAAATGCAATTACTGGAACTAATGCTCCTGGTTTAGATTGTTCTGTTATTCATAGTTTCTTACCCTCAGATCAGTCTTAGACTTGGAACAAGACAGTTCCAAGTGATGCAGGGCAGGGAATTGAAGCTTCATTCAGAGCAGGGAATTGAAGCATCATTCAGAGCACATATTAGCTAAAATGTGTTGCCATATATGATTATTCTAATGTTCTAATTCATCCAAAATGCTTCTAGTTCCTTCTATTTAAAATTTAGGTGCTTCCCTTCGTTGTACAGTGCTGCAGCCTTGCTAAAGAAGGTGACTGTTCATCAGAACCCTGGCCGCAAGCACACATCTAGCGCCGGCCCGCAGAGCTGCGGTGCGTAGACAGAGAGATGGGGAAACCAAATAGAGCCAGTACACGCCTTTGGAGGGTGGATTATTCCACGATGTGACGAGTGGTTTAGTCTCTACCTGCTTTCTGCTGCCTTCCCCTTGAAGCAGCTGCCAGCTCTCCTCCAGAGCCAGCAGCAGAGGACGGCGCTTCATCCTCCGAGCTCCTCATGCGGCTGCACAGATTCTCCCTTAACAGCAGCTTTACCCAGCGTGCTGGATGGCGCAGACACCGTTCAGCTTGGCTCTGGCGGTAGATGCGTTGTCTGGATGTGGCCGGTGCAGTCTTTAACCAGCCACATCCGCCCGGGGTCCCCGGTGGGGACCAAGCAGTATTTCTGCGCTGATAGCTGGGTAGCGGTGTAAGGGCGGCGCAGTACCGTACGTTGGCCGGCGGGAGAGCCGCCGACAGCACCGTACGTCGGGCAGACAGGAGGCAGCGCGTAGGCCGCCCATCGCCGGGCGGACCCATTTAGCTACAGCCGCGTCGCGGCCCCCGTTGGCCACACCCCGGCGTTTGGTTCTTCCGGCCGCCCCGTCTCCAACCGCCCCGCCGGCAGCGTCCAATCAGCAGCTCGCTCCGCCCTTCCTCGCCACGTGACCCATACCTCCCCGCTGCCCGCGGCGATGTCGGCTGAGCTATCGCGAGAAGTGACGGAAGCCTGTGGGGGACCCGGCCTTTAATGTGCGGTTCGGCCCGCATTCCCGGGGTGAGTTTGTAAACACCAGCGCGGCGCGGCCCGGCCCGGCAGCGGCTCCTCCCTCCG
>JAAGNO010014364.1:3956-18168 GCA_033439905.1 Ceryle rudis | reverse complement strand
TGAGCCTCCTTCTCTCCAGGCTCAACAAGCCCAGGTCCCTCAGCTGCTCCTCACCACCCTTGTGCTCCAGCCCCTTCGCCCTTCTCTGGCCACGCTCCAGCCCCTCAGTGTCCTGCTGGGAGTGAGTGGCTCAAAACCAAACCCAGTATTTGAGGTGTGACCTCACCAGAGCCAAGTCCCTGGGGACAATCCCTGCCCTAGTCTTGCTGGCTATTCCTTCAGATTACTCCTTTTACTGTTGCTGAAGCACGAGTTAGGCATGAAGAGAACATCTTTTCCTCTCCTTTCCCTTGACTCTGCTCTTTTTGCCCATGCAGTGTACAGAGGCTTCTGGACGGCATTCATCCTGCTGGCTGTCACCGCTGGGCTGGTGGGAGGGCTACTGCTGGTCTGCGGTGTGCCCTTTGTCAGCCCCCGCTCCTACAAAGCTGGAGGTGGATTCCTCCTCGTCTCAGGTAAGTGGCAGCGACGGGACCCGGCCGGGGCAGGAAGGCAGCAGCCATGCTCTGCTTCATGTGTGCAGGGCAGGAGGAGGCAGCTGGGGACGACGTGCTACCAGGGGGGAGATGTGCTTTGGTGAGAGCTGCATGGACTTGGAGTACGTGATTTACTTCTTCACTCGCTGGAATTAAACTTCTATGCTCAGTCAAGCTTTAGCAAGGTAGCCCCTAGTCCTAGAGAGGTTGGGGTTGGGGAAAAATAGGTTTTTTTCATTTTAATTTCTTTCTTTTTTTTTTTTTTTTTTTTTTTCTCTGTTATGCAACCTAGGGGATCAGACGCTTTTATTTTAGTGAAGTCCATAGCTGTGTTAACCCTGGGCAGCAATCAGCCACTCTCTGCTCCCCTAAGCCAGGTTTTGCATTTGGGCTTCTCCTGTCTCTCCTGGTAGCATCTGGTAGAGCTGGAAACCCACCAGAGATGAACAGCAAACCTGGCGGTTCAAAACGGGAGGGCTGGCTTAATAAAACCTGCAAAGATAAAGTGGTGGCGCAGCAGGAAAATTAATTAAAAATAGACATTTATTCATGATTCCCACTGCCGTTACAGACGATTCCAATGAATTATCACTTGGGCTTTTTCCAAAGAAAAAGGAGGAATAACTGGCTTAACTAGTAGAAATACTTGATTTATAACAGTGACTCAAACTCAGAAAAAAAGGTTTTTTTGTGACTCAAGCAGCTAAAGGCTGGAGCTCAGCTGAGCCATGCCAAGTGAAGAACTTCATCACAAAGTCAGGCTTTTCTCTGAAAAAACACTGCTCAGTTATGGCTTCTGCACCAGGTTCTTTGATTCACGTCACACATGAGGAAGAAACATGAGCCAGTGTCTTGGGCTTTGAGCGCACCCAAGGTTTTTTGGTCTGAAAACATTAATGAAAATATTTAAGAAGGGCCCCAACACTGACCTTGGAGGAGCTCCATCTAAACTCCTTCCAATCGCACCATGCCCTGCTATTATTACTTTTTACTCTCCCCCCACCCCCTGTTATTTAGCTCCTTATCCGTTTCGTAGCTCCTGTCCTAATTTCTGTCTCCTCCAGACGTACTAATAATTAACCATGTGATGCCAACTGAGCTGCTTGTTAAAATGAAGCCAGATGCTATCCAACTATTCATCTAAAAAATCTGGAAAGCACTAAATCAATTTGGCCCTACCTGCCTCTGCTCATGCACTTTGCATTTTGTCCAATTTCCTATTTGCCCCCAAGTCTGCAGTCAGTGAAGTGAGGACAGTGAGCCTGTGGGTACCTCTTTATCTCTCTCATGTAGTTTAATAACGTGTGGTTGGGCTTTGTTTTTCTAAACGCAAATTTCACATGGTTTTACACACGTGAATTTTATTTGGGAATGCAAGACGTCCTGCTATCAGATCTCCATCCAGCTCAGTAGAGTTGGCCACTTGATCTGTGTGCACTGAAATCATCTCTTCTAGGGCTGAATGTTTGAATCCTCTTTGATGTGACACTCTGGCTTCCTCACTTAAAGCTCTGCCTCTTCATAACACTTAACTTTCAGCCCAAACGGAAAAACTGAGATCAGCCACCTTCTGACCCTGGCTGGATAAGTAAAATATCACACAGAAAAGGATTTTTGAGTCATATTGAATCACTGTATTCCTTTATTATATTTTTTTCTTTGTTTTTTTCAATACATTTGACTACTTCTTGATTAAAAGGCTGGGGCATAGAATGTGACACTTTTTAGAAGAGCTGATTACGCATCGCATAAACCTCTTGGCATTAGACAAAGATGCTGCTGTTTGAATTGAAGTTTGTATTAATGCAGTTTCAATCTGAACAGCAATCATTGTTATTAACTGTCATTAGGGGGAACGAGTTCAGCTGGAAGTGACTTTTTGCTGTATTTTCAATCTAAGTGGTAGCCAGGAGAAGGCAATAATATTGCAGCATTTTCAGCAAAGTTTGCTCGGGAGTTTCATCCGATTGCTTTTTGGGGGTAGTTATGCTGAACTCAGACCTCGGGATCCTGCTTTGCACTGTTTTCCAGATGGATTTGGGTTGCATCCCTCCGTGGTTGTTTTCTCACTATCCCTCTTAAAAATATTTTGCATAATTGCACTAAGCAGTAGGAACAATAGATTGAGCAGAGCTTCAACTCCCCAGCCATCCCTTTCCTTCAGATAGTGGGGATGCGGAGACGGTGCAGGAGAAAGTGTGTCCTCTCTTCTAATCATGGCCTGGGGGTCAGTGTTAATTAACCTCCCTTGCAGAAATGATCTCTTCTCGAGGAAGTGTGAAAATGCTGGCAAGTTGTAGAGTGGGAAGGTGTCCTGGCAGTCGGATGGCGAGACAGAGCACCACGGCTGCAGGATGCCTTGGCCTCTCAGAGCATCCTTCAGAGGCAACTTTATTCTGTCCATAAACTCCCTCTCCCTGTTCTGGCAGCAGCCCACGCTGAGGTCACAGAATCACAGCCATGGTTAATCATTGCAAAATGATGCAACTGGTACAAATGGACTTCCAAGAGCATTTATGGGTACCCAGCCTGACGTGATCTTGAGGAGTTCCCTGTGCCCCTTGGTTGCCGGGAGGGAATTCAGTGGCTAAGGGTGAAGATTGTTACTGCTCGATTAGATCCCTTTGTGTTTCCTCTCCGAGATGCCTTTTATTTACCGTACTGTCAAGAGAACAAATCTGACGGCCTGCCAGCTACCGTAACACATGCAGTGCTCAGCGGGTGGCGTTTCTGCGAGCCCTTTCAAGGGACCAGAGCCATCCCCCTTGATTTCCTCTGCTGGGTGATTCTGGAAATGCAGCCAGAGCCCAGCTGACATTCCCTGCTGCAAATACCGCCCCAGCCGAGCAGTTGTCCCTGCCAGCCTGCTCCCAAAAGCACCCGGATTGCATCAGCAAATAGCCGGCGTGCTGCTTTCCTTCTGCTTTGCCATCTCAGACTCAGCCCCGGTGCTTGCAAGGGGGAGGCAGATACTGCCTGGTGACTAATTGTCCCTTTGTTTCAATAGTCAGATGACAATATGATTAATTATCACTACAATGTCACCGAGAGGGCTGGGCGAACACTGCACTGCAGCTTCTGGAAGCTGAATTGCTGAGAAAACTTTGCTGGTGCTCCTTGGTTTTCTGTGCTGGTGCTCCTTGGCTTTCTGTGCTGGTTCTCCTTGGCTTTCTGTGCTGGTGCTCCTCAGTTTCCATTTCCTTTGGGCATTTTAGAGATGGAGCTTAGAAGTGAGCACACACTTCATCCAGCTCTAGGGCAATTATTGAGCTTGCAGCTCTGCCCTAATACATTTGGGCCAGCTGCATCGCTGGAGGCTTAAGTGAAAAAATGACCTGAGCTTTACACGGTGGGTTGCTCAGGGGTCAGGAGGCTGCTCTGGAGGGAACACACTGCAAACTATGAGTGTATGGTGAGTTTTCAAAGCAAGCAATCATAGAATCATAGAATTGGTTTGGTTGGAAGAGACTTTTAAGATCATCAAGTCCAACTGTTAACCCAGCACTGCCAAGTCCACCGCTAAACCATGTCCACACCTGATGATGCCTGTCCCAGGTAATGTTAAACCATCTGAAGAGGAGCTTATTACCAGCTTGCTTACACTGCAAAGCACAGGTATGTGATGAATCATGTGCCTTCTACCCTTCTTCCAGCTGCTATGGTCCCGGTGCTGTCTCTCCAGCATCTCCACTTGTGGGGCGCGCACAGGCGTGCTGGCACTGTCCCATAGCTGCGGGATCACTGTGGTTGTGGGTCTTTTCCAGCAGGAGAAGACAGCACAAAGCCTCTCCTGAGCTTTCAGAGCCGTGTCATGGTCTTGAAAGAGGAGCACAGCATGTGCTCAGACCAGGTTGTTCTTTAGCGTGAGCCGACCGCATTAAAAAGAAGGCAGCTCTGCCAGTGTTGAGTTAAAGTGCTGAATTTTGTGCTCAGATTCCTCTTCCCAAACCAAGCATCTCCATTTTGGCAGTCACGTGCAACAAAGGCTGACAGTTATGGAAGGGCGGCTGAAGGTCACCCCTCCATTTCCTCGTTATTAACATCCTTACGAGGCAACTGTTGAGCAAAGCGAATGAGTCAAAGTTCATCATTCTCATAATTAGCAGATTACACAAAAGTTCAGTAGCTTCCACAGAAGAGTTCAAGATTGAGTTCACTCACCTGTCCCTACAATTAGCAGCTATAAAGGTGTCACAAGATTATAAAGTGAGAGAAAGCCCAACTCCAATCTACTCCCAGTGAAGGTGCAGCTCTCCTGGGACGGGGAGATGAGCGCTGGGGTTCCTTGTTCTGCAGTTAGCAGACTAGAAAGGAGGAAGATTTAATACTCCACTTCAATTTTCTTGCAATTAGCCCCTCCCCAGAAGATGCCATTGACCTCGTCAGCACGGAGACAGAGTTTTTGCAGTTAATTTTTTTCTGTACCATCCTAATGAACTGAGGCAAAGAGGAAAAGGGAGAGAAAGAAAGAGATCACTTGGCTAATTTTTCAGTGGTAGAAGCCACAGGGATGCTGAGAGGAGCATGAGGATGGTCTTGTTTGGTGAGATTCTTACTTACACTTACCCAAACCCAACACTTGTCCTGTGTCTCAGGCACATGTGGCGATGATGGGCTCATTTCTTGGGCAGAAACCCAGAATTATTATTTTTTTTTCAGTTTTTCATTTTGCTTCCCAAAGCAGGAGGAGATCTGTTTCTGTACATAAAAAGTCAATTAGGGGCTGGCAGGAAACAAAGATGTCTTTCTGCTGTGGCCAAGATGAAAAGCCCCTCAAAGATGGTAAAGTGAGACCTGTTCAAAAGATGAAAAATCCAAAATGAAATAGCATTTTAAAACAAAAATGCCAAACTTTGGTAACAAGGGATTGAAACACCCTGATATTTCATTATGAAGAGTCTACTAATGTCTAAAAGCGTGACAAGGTTTAGGCAGTTTCATGCATTTTATGACTGTTTCAAGCAAACATTAATTTGCTGGAGTTTTCAGTGAGCTGCCCTTTCTGCACTTCCACCATCCATGAAAACATTCTTCATTCAGATGCCGTGGCCATGCCATTACCTCCAGAACCTGTTTAATAATTAATCCTTCCATACCAAGACCTGATGCTTCTTCTGGGGCAAGGGAAGGGACCATTTCCTCATCCTTAGCCCCTGGTGAGCTCAGGGATGGTGCCACCTGCTCATGGGGATTCTCTGCACCCTTCTCAGAAAGAACTGATACGTTTTAATCAGATTTCTTCAATAAATGAGGCTTAGGCCATCTAAAGGTCTCCTGGGACAACTCAACATGGGAACCCCTTGTTATGTAAAGAAAGTAGAAGAACCCAGAAGTACGTGACCGTACCCGTGTCCTCTGTCCTGCCGGGGCTACGTAATTTTTATTTGTGTCTCCTACAGTAGGTATTATAAGTTAATGAAATAGAAATTGATCTTTAAAAGAGCACTTTTCAAGGTTCAGTTGCTATCTAATTAATTTAATTTTAAATTACATCAGTAATAAAGACTTAATTGCCTTCTTATCAATATATTGTATTTTGCAAAGGACATGCGGCTATTTAGCACGCAATCGTTTTCTTATCGTAGAATAATTGGCATTTTTAAGCACACAACTATCACAGCAAGTGTAAAATATTTATTTGCCCACTTAATTTCAAGTGGTATCAAAAAAAAACCCAACCCAACTCAATGAACATGCAAATGGTACAACAGCTGCTCCTTAACTCCTCGCCTGCCTCTCCAGCCAGTGCAAGGACTTTGCCAGGTAGGGCAGAGCGGTGGTGATGTTGGCTATGGGTGGTGATGTCAGATGTCAGATAATGGCGTGTGGTGATGTCAAATATATTCACACGCTTACACTGGGTTTTGATTAGGAAGATTCAATTTGCAAGTCTTTGGGTGTCGGCGGCTGTTTAACAGACGTGACGGCTTAGGATGGGCAACTTCAACTTCTAGAGAGCCGGTAGTGAAGGCTTTGAACCTTCTACACCGTGGCTGATTTTTGGCTACAAGGCGGGGAGCTGGGGTTTGTAGCAGCAGATGTGCTTATATCCGCTATAAGCAGAAACACAGTTAAACACTGAGGTGTTTTCTCTGACTGAGGTTTCAGGAACCACCATCCCTCAGCAGATATATCAATGCCAAGCTTCACCTGCTTCCTTTGCTTCACATGGGACTTGGATTTGGGAGGGTATAAGCTGCCTGGAAGAAGAATTAAATATATTACAGGCTACCTTCGATTGAAAAATTGCAAGGGGAGAAATTAAATCCGGCAGAAGTCACAACACACCCACAGAACCGTGTGGGAACTTATCAACTAAATTCATTCCAAACTGTTCACTTCCACTATAAAAATATTATAACCTGTGATGTATTTCGTTCATATGTGTGTATGTGTATATGTATATCTATACGTTATACAGCACCATTTAAAAATAACAAGCTTCTAGCTGTGAAGTAGCAGCATCAGATGTTACTGAAGTGCCTTCCGATCTGTCACGCCATTGTTATTTAATATGTGTTGACTTTAAAATACACTGCATGTATTCTTTAAGGCAACACAGTAAAAAGTATCAGGGCCCACAGGAGTTTTTTGTCATCTGCTTCATATGAGGTAGCCAGACCTGCAGCTTCCACCACGCAGTGAATTTTGTGGAAGGGAGGTTCCTATTAAGACACCGAAGCCCCCAGACCTGCTGGGGGGGGTGGTCTGTGCCAGGTCCAGGAGGTGCCTGTTCTCCACGTGCTTTTCAGATGTGACCCGTGTCTTCCTGCAAATGCTGACCTTTGATGGGTATGCATCTGGAAACATGAGCTCTTGGGGTCTCATGGGAGTTCTGCTATTTGGGTCACAGGCATCCTGCAATGCTTGGGAGGCTCTGAGGAGAGTGGACACACTTGAAGAGAGATGCTGCTTGCTCGGGCTTGAGTGTGGCCTCAACCCTCCTCCGTCTGGCTCCAGGGAAGGGCAAAGCAGGTCCCACTTGCCCATAAAAAAATTTTCTAGCCTCATGGTATAAGTTGTTTATTATTATTTTTATTATTCTGTTATTTGGTAGCCCACCTGACATTAAGAGCTTATGGCTACATATCTTTTTTTGCTCTATTATGTGTTATTTCCCTGCAGCAGCCGCTTGGCATCTGCATGGTCTCTGCTTGAGCCAGTGATGGGGTAGCAGGTTCGGTGCTGGAAAACGCTTGTCATCAGCAGGACTGGTCCCTGTTGGTCAACGGTCTGCTGAGTATGATCCAGGTGGCCAAGAAGGTCAGGGGAGGTTTAGGTTGGACATGAGGAACAATGTCTTACCTGCAGGGGTTGTCAAGGACTGCCCAGGGCAGTGGTGGAGTCCCCGCGATCCCTGGAGGGGGTTCCAAGCTGTGAAGATGTGGTGCTGAGGGACATGGTTTTGTGGTGTCCTGGCAGTGCTGGGGGAACTGTGGGACTTAATCTCAAAGGTCTCTTCCAACCAAAATGATTCTATGATATTTGCATTTCTGGAGGCAAGGACCTGCAAGAATAACTGGACATGTGTTGAGATCTTTTTTCCGTCTTATTTCCATGTTTCACAGGCAGAGAATAACTCAGTGTTTCTCTCTCTTTCTCTCCAGGAGGCTTATTTCTCCTGCTCATATTTCTCTTTGTGATGTGGAAGGAGTTTGTCGCTGATTTTCAGAAGTACATCCTTCTGGAGAGAAGTGAGAAGTGCTTGGAGGATGTGCCCGTGCACGTGTACTACGGGTGGTCATTCATGTTCGCCGCAGCGGGGGTGCCCCTGGTTTTACTCTCTGGACTCCTCTTCTACCTGGTTGGCAGAGATATTATGAAGTCCCTGGAGTAAGACAAATTTGGAGAAGACCTTTGAGAAAGTTGGTGATGTTCCTTCTAATGAAATGTACACAAGGTTTGAAGACTAAAGTCATTTTTGTAGCTCTAATTGTCAGGATAGGTGCATGATTACACTCACACTTATGTGGAGGCAGGGATGGAGCACTGAGCATCCCAACCGCTCTTAGTCCAAAACCAGCCCTAGCTGAATGTCCAGCTTCAGCATTTTTACTCTTTGGAGGAATCTCGACGTGTCTGTGGGTTTTGCATCAGTTTTCCCTGCAGCCCAAGGAAGAGTCCTGGCTGTAGAAGCAGTTCCCCAGGCTGTCAGCAGAGCCCCACATCCATCTTCAGCAGAGCTGGAGTTTTATGGCATTCCCAGCACCCTTGTTTCTTGTAAAAGGCAATTGAACCTGGCTGTGGCGGTGTACGCGATAATGTCTGCTTCTGAAAAGCAATTAAGGATGATTTTATTGTTTTTAGCTGGCTCTAATTGACGTCAAAGGACATCCATTCTAATGGGATGTCGGGAAACAGGAGAAACTCTGGTTTTTTTCTCCCCTCTATTAAAAGCCCTGATTCTGAAGACACAAATGTATCTAGACCTATCCTAACTTTCAATAAGTGAATAAACCAATTTCTGTGGCATGAAACCTAGCACGAATTAATTAGTGTTTCTTTACAGATTATTCTACTTTTAATTTTTTCCCCAGGTGCAGTGTTGTGAGGATTCTCAAACCAAAAAATCTGAAAGATGGTCAAAAGAAAGAGTTGGGGCAAAGGGAGCAGGAAAACCGACATATTTTTTTAATTTAGTTTCTTGTGGTGGACTATGAGGCCTCATATTCCACAGATGTAGCACAAGGGTGAGCTCCAAAAAGACAAATTATTTACCATTTAGATATTTCTAAATTCTTGTGATTGCTCAGGTGGACGGTGCCTGGCTGACTACAGTGGTCCCACTAAGTACCACAGGCTGGTTTGACACCAAACCATCGAGGTGAACTGATTTATACCGTGCACGCAGAGCTTTCTAAAGACACCAGAGAAATGACAAAGATTTGATCTCGTCATGTTTTTTCGGGCTGGATCTTGATGCTTTGAAGTAGTTTGTTGGGCCCTTGCTTGCTGAGCTCATTTGCATACATTTTAAATCAAAACTTCCTAAAAACGCAAAGCTGTTCTCGGGGATGTCATAGTTTGTGCTAAACATATATCTCCCCAGCTTTATGTCACCCTATTGACTCAGTACAGTTAATTAATAATGTAATGTAAATCTCTTCTAGAAAGCAGTGAAGGTTGTTGGCAGTGTAAAAATGTTTGTTAATGCTCTTCCTGAAATATTGCTTGATTCTGGCATTTCTTCCCTTTTGGAGCAAGTTCTAATTATTCTTTTACAAGATTCATAGCATACATAGAGTGAGAAATTGTAATTCCCGCATGTAAACTTTAGTTCTTTTGGATGAATAACAGGCTTGGGCTGCAGTTCTTAAGCAAAATTCACACTGTTTTCCCTCAGTAGAAATTTTGTTTGAATAGAAGTTGTATATACAGGTAAAAATAATGTGGGTTTTGGTTTTTGTTGGTTTGGTTTTTTTTTTTTTTTCCTTCCCAGGGAATAGATGTTTCATAACATTTACAAATGCACAGATATTTCAATATTTTATTTGGCCATTCTAAACCGGCTGTTTTTTTCCCCAGTATCTCCTTGGGTTATGCCTGTGCCCCATCAGTTCTTCAAGTGATAATTTCTCACTATAAATTTCCTTTGAATAATTTTTGTCATTTAATTATCTATTCAGTGTAGAGATGAACACTTATGGTCACAAAGAATAAAAGTATATAACCCGGGAGCAGAGAAGGTCAAGATTTACAGTCCCTTGCCTTTCACTGATCCCATAAAACAATCCAAGCATGCAGAAATGATGATCCCATAAGAGACACCAGGGCAGAAGAATGAGAAGGCAGTACGAAATCCATCAGACTTATTGATATCTGTGAAGCTGAGGATCCCCGAAGTTGTGAATACAGAAGTGAGTTTTATATTATAGAATGAAATATTTATTAACTTTCTCCATCTGTTCTTTAAAAAATTTAGTTTAATGTCATCAAGGCATTTATGGAATACATTTAACTTAATCACGCATTCATGCCTTAGGGAGTAAACCTTCGCTGGAGACGTGCTCCTTCTGGATCAGCTCTAGAACAAGCAACGGTTTAAACCTCCATCACTCTGTTGAGAAGCACATGACTGAATCATCATTGAACAGAGGGGTTTTAAAATAAAAATGCCTCTGCTATTGAGTCTACTCCCTCTAAAAGTCACCTGGTATTGAGCATATTCTCATAGTCACAGCAATAAGGACACGGAGCCTGAGCTTCTAGACCAGCGCCACTAAAGTAATTAGCGCCTCGATTAAAATGCAGCCTTAGTAGCCAGCACAAGTGTTAACCAAACACATAATGTGGGTGGGCTAAAGAGTCTAATTCCTTTCCTCTCAGGTTTCTTGTGGCAAGTATAACTCAAGCAGAGAAAATTTTGTGCGAGAATCATCGTTTTTCTGGAGAACTTTCAAAAACCAAGCTAACGGACTCAGTGGTAGGGCTTGAAATTGCAGAAGCCACGATCTCTTTCATCTGTTGAATGTGAAGAAGTTTGATGAAAGGATATTACAGAGTAGTGACAAGGACCTAATTCTGATCCAAGTTTTGTCATTATAAATCATGAGTAATTCCAAAGACGGCAGTAGACCCTTATCACTGTTAAACATCTGTAAGTCAGCT
The DNA here is from genome assembly GCA_033439905.1 of Ceryle rudis. Classification (NCBI taxonomy): domain Eukaryota; kingdom Metazoa; phylum Chordata; class Aves; order Coraciiformes; family Cerylidae; genus Ceryle; species Ceryle rudis. The sequence continues at coordinate 7,084 of JAAGNO010014364.1, read as the reverse complement.
CAGAACCGGGACTAATAAATACATTCAAAAATGCATAATTAAAACAGTGATTTCACATCACTCTGATGAATTTTAGTCAAGGATTTCTTCAAGGATGCTTTTCTCACATTAGCATTTTGACGTTAGTAAGCAATGAATAATTCCATTTTTTCTTTCCAACATCTGGGACACTTCCTGCTTTATTTGCTACTTACTGAGCACTCTGCAGGAAATATTAATGAATCTTGGGTGTTAAAATACAGGCCCTGTAGATCATGCTCAGGAGGCAGCGTTACATGGTAAGGGCTCTATGTCTTGAGGTTAAGAGGTTTGCTTTTGGAGAAGTGAGCTAGTGGGAGATTTGCCAAACCTGTGGGAGGTATGAGGCTTTGAGGTTGCCCAAAAGCCAAGCCCTTGCCCCTTGTTCATTCAGCTGCTTCCTGATACCAGGAAGGTAACAATTAATGACAAAAGTTTTTCCCCTTGGTCAGATCAACTTTTTTCCACTGGTGATTCAGAAAACCAACACCTGAGGATGCCCTGGAAACTGGGAAGGTCCTGATTGATGGGCAGCAACCCCAAGGTGAGATGGACCAGGTGACCAGCATGCTGTGAGAGCATCACGGCCATGCCCAGCTGCTTTCCCACCACCCCAGAAGCTTGGAGATTTTTCTCTTTCTTGGTAAATAATATGGTGAAACTCCATGCTGAGAGAGGTCAGAGCAACCTGCAGGGAAGAGCTGGGCTGAGCACCAGAAGCAGCAGAGCTTCCAAAGGAAGAAACAAATGTTCTTCTGTGTTAGCGAAGTGACACTGGCAGTTCAATATCTGACCAGGAGAGTGAAATTACCCTCTACTAGGGAAGGCAGTTTAAGTAGAACTTCTTACACGAAATTCATTCCAGCGGGGGGGGTGTAGCAGCACCCCTAGGACTGCTTGCTTGACCCAGCAGGACTTAGAATACTCCCTACTTCTTCTTTTTGTCCAGAAAAATACATTTTATCTGGAGAGGCAGTGTTTTCACTTCAGTTAGACACATTTCTACTACATGGTGGTGGGCTTATCTAACAATATGTGAATGTCTGCAGAACGTGTATCTCCATTTGAGCTGCTCCCCAAGGCTCCCTACATCAGCCGGGTGTCACCGATGCTTGGCGGCCACTCTTCCATGCAGGCAGCCCATGCAACACCATGTAAAGTGCTCAGGATTTACATCCTGATGGAATCTAACCAAGGAAGGTCCTTGTCCTGCAGGTATCCATTGGGCAGCCCAGCCCTCATCCCACTGAGTCAGCACCTTCTGGAGCTCCTCTCATCACTCCCACTGAGCAAAGACTGCCTGGTGGGAGAGGGAACAGATGGAATGTGGCAAATTAAGACACAAAATAAATGAAAATAAAGAAGAAAATATAAGGTAGCTCCATGCTTGGTACACTGGGCTGTGTATTACTGCAGGATTAAATCCTATCAGCCAGAGTACATTTTACAAGAGAGCACAGCACCTCAATCCCATAATCAATAAGCTGTACATGCTGTGGCACAAAGAGCTCTTATCTGGAATAGCACTTTGAATTTAGTGAATTTATTTAATCCCCGATGCTTGCAGAGCATCACTTCTGTCTTCTGGGTTAATTTATTTATTCCCATGATCTATTTTTAGATTTCCTGACATTCGAGAAGCAGATTTGTGATTTTTGTATCCCCCCTTCCTAAGAAAAAAAAAAAAACTACATTGGAAAAACTTTATTTACAAAAATGTATTTGTTTCCCAATTCGTTCTCCACTCTCATTTGGGAGCCAAAGTCCTGTTATCAGCATTAATGGTTTGGAGAAGGCTCCTTTCCACCCTGCTTGGCAAAGCCTGCTGGACACGCAGCGATCTTCTCTCTTTCTTTTCATCTTTCCTTTTATTTTTTTCCCCCTATGAATATTCTTTCCTCTGCTTAAAAAACAGAAACCCATTTTTGAGGTGTATTTCCAGATACTGTGCTGTATTTAGCTTGGGAATTGTGAGTGCAGCTGATGCTCTTATCTTCTGGAACTCGCTATTTCCAGGTACGGTCGCTTGAAGCCTTGGCTGAACCCAAAAGAACTAGTGGTTTAACCAGTGTGGCTGCGTAAATGCTTACTGTTAAAAAGGAATAACAAACCAAAATCCAGTCTACAGCCACTGCTCTGATGGGCTGGTCATGATTATTATCAGAGCTGTAAAGAATGCACCCTAATTAACCCAACCAGGATGTACTAAACACTTGGTTATGGAAGAGTAGATCGAAGCTTTAGGGTTTGCAAAGAAGAAAAAAAATAGTCTTGCCTGACCTCAGCTGACTAGAGTAATGGTGGCTTCGGAAGAGCTAAGAAAAATAAAAATAAAGTATTACAAAGGGCAACTGAGTGGAAAACACAGGGTTATTCTACTTTCCCCACCCGTTTGACAGTATTTCCCTGTGTGGCTTACATTAAAGAAAGGCCCAACTGCTGAGCAGAAAGAACCACTCCTAGAAGAGGGACATTACCCTGGCAGAATTTATTATGGGTCCTCAGAAACATTGTTGTAGAGTCACAGAACAAAATTGTTTTTCCATTTTAGATGTTGTAAGAAATCTTTTGTAATTTTCTTTTCTTTAGAAACCAGTCCATGGCAGAAGCTGTTTACCAAACCATTTGGAAATGCTGCTCAAATACCACTGGCTGCTTTAAGGTCTGAGGCTTTTATTCCTGATCAAACCCCATCAGTTACCAGCTGGAATAATTGCAGTGCATGGTGAATAAACGTGGCTCATTCAGAAATAGAGGCATCCATGTGGAATCTGCCCCTACCCAAAAAAAAACCCCAAACCATCCAGTACCAAAACTTAACAGTGTAGACAAATCAGCCACCAAATTAATCCTACTGGTTGCTAAGGTAGAGCCTTCACATCAGGTCATTTCACAGGCAGCCAGAGATGCTGCCTCTCAAACCGCACCCTTTGCTTGCAGAACCAAGGTTGTTACCTTGTGAGTCAAATAATTAGCTCCAAACCCCAACCATTAATCAAATTTATTGCGTTACTCTTGCATCACATCCCCAAAATAAAGGCAGGGCTGTTGTGTCATCTGCTTTGCAGCTTCCGGCCTGGGGCGGGGGGGGAGGGTTATCCACAGCCACC
>JAAGNO010014363.1:0-20076 GCA_033439905.1 Ceryle rudis | reverse complement strand
AGCAAACAGAAACACACCACCACTGACAAGCTGAATTTTGAAGGCTCCTGCAGCACCACATGGCAAAGTACATAATAATTCTGTTGAATTTAATTTTTTTTTTTTCGATATTCTGCCATCTTACCAGGGGCAAAACACCTACAAACATATCTTTCACCAAAGTAAATTGTCAAGGATAGGATACTAAGAGATTTTTTGCCAGGCAAGATTCTGACCATATCATGTTGGCCTCACAGGAATTTACTGTAATCACAGTGAAAGGAATGAAGTTTGTAGGAATTCACTTGCCACAGGATTTAATGTGATGCAACAACAGTCAATGTTCAAAAGAATGCCTAATAGGCAACAGAGAGGAGAAGTACTCCATGTACCCATCTACCCTTCAGCTCTCAGTCTATCCTCATTCTTGTGCTTTCATTGTATCCAGACATTTTCCTTGGAAAATGACAATTGCAAAGGAGCTCATAAAGTGTTCCTGGTAGCAGTAATCAGGCTTACACTGCAGATGGAATCAGTCACCAAAGCATACATACCACTAGGTCTCAGTCACTCAAGGCAGCAAAACATTTTCAGCTTAAAATAGCTTTGTATTCAAAATGGCTTTTTAGAATAAGATCGTTCACAATGTTCATATTTCAGGTTTAAAAAAAAAATTTTAAAAATGATAAGAATATCAGAACAGTTCAGGTTTTGTGACTTAATTTTAATTTAAAGTTTTCTGCTACTATAATTTTTATACGCCATAGAAAGTTTTCTTTCAGACCTTTTTACTGGAAAGTAGTTTCAAAATGAAAAAAAAAAACCAACCCAAAACATAGTGGAAATGTTATTCCATATCCCTATCAAGTGTACTTCAAACTCCGTTTCATACAATTGGGAGGAAAAAGAGTCTGCTTGTGATTATAAAATGTTCCTGTTCTTTATATCATCATCTTGCAGTGATTTGGGGAATACAGAAAAATAGCGATAAATCCCCTAAAACAGTTAAAATATCCAAACTGTTGTCCAGCACTGACCTTATCTGTATTTTGACCAGTATGGCTGGGGGGTTTATGCTTTTGTTTGTTTCCCTGATACAAACACCTACTGTTCTAAATCAATTCCTGTCTCCAAATTTTTCTCTCTCAATTAACACATCATGTACACCTCAGCTCCCATGACAGTGACCCACAGATGAACTGCAGCATTCCAGCAAAACTCTTCTCCTATTTGCTTTGTTTATTTTTTAACATCCCATAGCCACAAAAATAATTTTTCACATGCCAAAACTCTTACAAATGTATTTGATAAACTACCTACAAATCAGATATGTAGAGATGTTACATATATCAGTTATAAAAGCTTTGTCAGATCTCTCCACAAAACATGTATTCATCTTCCTTCCTCTTTTTTAAAATATATTTTAAAAATAATATACATATTCCTCCATTGTACTTGTGTATTGCTAAATAATAAAACAGAATTACGGACAATAATAGAAGCAATTCCAAGATCAGTTTGATAAATAAGGCAGGCTAAAAGCAGCATGCTTAGAAATACTTTCCACACATTACTGAATAGAACATGCTGGAAGTGAAATTTTCATATATTATGTGAACTAAAAGTGGAGTTTTTACAATAGTAGTTCTTATATAAAGATGTTTCCTTTGTGACAGCATTCCCTCGCCTAAAGGAAAAGAACATTATGCAATATCTCTTGCAGCATGTAAGCACCTCCGTTTGCGGTCTCAGAGTTTGTCAGCACCAAGGGAAATCTTTATTGCCTGGTACCTGCACCACTTCAATGTAGCTCTTGTTTAAATAATGAGAAAAAATCGTGACATGAAATCCAAGGGAAACTTTACATCTTGTGTAACAACTCCTCCTGTCACCACTACAACATGAATCTTTACTTAACTCTGTTTCAACATGAACTTTAGGAAGGAATGTCAACTGAGTAAAGCAGACAACGTTACAGTAAAACCAGTCATATATAAAAAGTTCTAGGTTTTGGGGTGTGGTTTTCTTGAGAATGAGAATTTTATATTCTTTCTGTTGTTTGTAGCACAGCATTTCTTTCAGTATCATAGTGTTAATGATCTACAGGACAGGAGAGGGTAAATTCATCCCTGGAGCATCACTAAGGAGCACTCTGAACTTTAACTTCAGGTTTTCTGACAGTTGGTAGGAAAACACATATTACTATTGATTTCTTCATCAAAACCAAGATAAGATACTTATTCCTGCTATATAAATCTGTATTTCAGATAGTCTGGTGGGGAAATTTAAAAATAAGGCCTTAATTACTTTCCCCAGTAGAGCTGCTGTGTTAATTCAGGACACCACACCCCTGTATTTGTACAGATGGCCCTGGTGATCAGATTTGCCATGTGAAATCTCTACAGGGAAGCTGGGGAAAGGCAGAACTCCTAGGATATGTGCTGTCTACTAGCTTCACACTTTGAAATCCTCAACAAACCCTGATTTATACACCACCAACTGTTTTCCTATCCAATTTGACAGTTTTCTACTCCAGTAAGCATGTAAAATGGATGTAGGCAAATTTCCATACTGGGGAGAGAAAAAAATATTTATAGTTTAGAAATAAAACAAGCAAGAGGAGTCAGACCTGTTGGGATCATAAAGAGTTCATAGGGGGTAAATTTCTGATAAATCTGCATTGTAGGAATGGGATGTGAAAGCCTAGTTTTAATGGATAGTCCAGTTTAGGGCATATTTATATAATAAACACACATAATACATTATCTTGAAGAGAGGCGGTTGTCACTTTTCATTGTTTTACTCCTCAAACAGGAGGTAGAGTTTGAATCAAACCCGCATCTTATGTGAATATTTCAGTTAACACTGTCAATAAGTGGATGCAACCTTTTTGGTTTTCTTTAAAGGTCCAGATAAGCCTTGCGGGAAAGATGAGGATATATAGGAAGTTTCAGTCAATTTGCTCAGAGAAAACCTACATTAAATTGTTGTTCTAATTGCAGCATTACAAATAGCTGGAGAAAGTCACTCTTTCAGTCATATATCAAGTTAAGCATTTTAAACAAACTCCATGAGAAAAACTGCTATACAATTTCAGTATTTTTCAGCAGTTTGACAAATAGATGCTGGCAACTTCAGGGAAAACAGAAAGTAATAAATAAATCAGCAAGCCAGTCCTGAAATAAATGAAAATATAGCCAAAGATAGCTCTTCACCTCCCTCTTTAAATAGATCAAAATATAGTCTGCAGCATACACTTCGTGCTTTTAACAAATAAGGTCTTTCAAATTTTCTGTAGGCTTTGAAGCCACAATTTAAATAATACAGCTCTTAAAGTATGATTTTTAGGTTTAGGGTTTCTGCAGCCAGACTAGCAATAGTGAGGCCCACGGCAGCTCAAGTAAATATTTCACAGCTGTCTCCTGCAAGAGTCTTTGGTGCAAGGACCAGAAGCCAACACTCAAACTGAAGGACTTACTTATTAGGATGAAAAGTGAAGTTCCTGATTATGTTCTTATCCCATAAACTCTTCATTTCTGGCCTCACCAGTGACCCAGCTTCAACAGGGAAAGGGAAGGGTTCCTTTGCCCCAATTGTTGCCCATCAAATGCAAATCACCAATATAGGCTGATTATTGTGGAGCAGCTGCTTTCTGAATGAAAAACATCATGACTCTTGTGCTGCATGTTGAACTCAGAGCTACTGGGTGCAGAGTACTACTCAGTTCTTTTAAATGACTTACATATTTTTTTGAGTCCCTCTCTATTCTGCAGTTCAATTGAAATAGAAGCTAGATAAGAATAAAAGAGTCAACTCACCAATTCTGGGTAGTCTCAGATTCCAAAAAGTGCCAAGGAGCACTTAGGTTTAAAACAGGAGGCTCATCATGGGGCTACTAAGGTGTAAAGTCAGCACTTCTAATCATCACTGAAGTCCTAGGTCCCAAGGACAGAACTCCAAACCTCATCCCACTACATTTTTCCTGATTATATTGTGTTCAAACACAGCCTACATTTAGCAAGACAGGAACAGTATGCTCTCTTATGAATGTTTTATTATTCTTTTGTTATTACTTTTAATTAAAACAAAAAGCAGAGTTATATGATTTATGTATCTAGAAAGATAATACTTTTCTTCCTTCATGGGGGTCTGAAACATGGAAAAATGGAACACATTTTGTAGTTACTGCTAGTATTTCTGCTTAGTGACTGTGCTGTTAGCTTTGCTATTCTCTGAGTTCTGATAAGTGCAATGATAAGACTTTGATCCTGCAGGTTGGTCAGAAAATCTAATAAGCCATTTTGGCAGACAGGCTGGATTGAAGCAGTGAGATCTCTTTGTTTCTTGGAATCACGTTTGAGTTTTACTGTCTACATTGTCTATAGATCCTATCTGGATCTACAAAGTCACTGTCTGCATTAAAGAAAGTATTTTTATCTCCCCGGTATTTATTGATTTATTTGTTCTTCTCCCCACAGTAAATGCTTGAGTTGAGAGTTTGTGACAGGCAAACAATGAATATCTGAATGATAAAAGCATCAGCTATCAGAAATGGCACAAAAACTTTCTTTTGTAAACCATAATTATTTTATTTATGCAAATCAGTGATTAGTTCATTCCCCATTGGTTTTGTGGATCTTTGTAACAGCTTCTAAAAGCCAGTAGGCTATCCAACGACATGACCTGCTTCTAGGAATTCCACAAATCATCTGTGTCACTGAGAGTTGTCAGACACAGTCTTGAACATCAGACTAGGAGAATTCCTGTAGTCACCTCTAATTACATCTTTCTGATGACTTTTATCACAAGTGATAATGGTTTTTAATCCCCTGTAACCTGAGGAGGACAGATGTGTATGCTTCTTATTTGAAAGGGAACATCAGACAGATCCATGTCTATTTTTGGACATAGTGGCTGAATTAAAGAAAACAAGTTTGTACTTTCATTAAATGAACCAATGTGTTAGAATACAGAAAATTAAAGCTTTTGTTGGCACATGCTATTTGAAATCAAAAGTAGTTTCCAGACGCAAATTCTAAAGAGACTGCATTTTCACAAGTATAGTCTGATTTTACTTTCTACTGGTGACTCTTTAATAAAAAACCCCCACCAAACAAATGAAAAAAAAAACCCCACCCCACACTTTTCTCATCTCAGGCAGGAAATCAGATCAGTTCACTATTCTGTTTCCACTGTGATCCATTCCGCATCACTTGTATACCACCATTTTGAAAAAAATTCCACATTAAATTTGACTCATTACCCACTAACTCCATAGGAACTATTCACAATATATTAAATTAAGCATAAACATCTACCTTTGTAAACATGACCTCGTGAGTTTTTTACCTACCAACAGACCATCTCCATTTTTCATTTGACAACTAGTGAAGATTTTAGCTCTTTACCAAAAATCTTTCTCCACCTCCGTAAAACAACCACAAATCCATCACTATCTTCTTCCCACCGTAAACCTGCAAAAGCATTATAGTCTAACAAGTTTGTTAAAGTGCTTTTCAAATTCAAAGTCTCATTTCTTGATCAAATTTACCATTCAGTCTTAAGATATGGAATATTAAAATGCTTCTAAACTACTAAACTGCTGAAAATACTTTAAATAAACTTTGCTGTATTTCTTTACTCTTGCATTCCTTTCTTGTTTATTTAAATGAGACTACAGCACACTATGTGGAAAAGGTAGGTCCAAGAAAATGGCAAAACAAAACTTGCAAAGAAATAGTGAACCAATCTTAATTATTAGGGACTGGGATTTAATAACTGAATATTTTATCTACTACCTCATGCTGTCACTTATTTATCACATTGTCCTGAAGACTTTATGATTCTTTTCACCACCATTGAACAGCCTTTTGTCTCAAAGAGCTTCTGCTTAAAAAGACACATATGTCCTCTAGAGTTTCAAGGATACCTTTTGCTACTGAAAGAATAATCAGAGGTGTGCTGCCTCTTAAATATATACATCTTTATGTATTTTACTTAACTTTAATAGGTTCTTCAATCTGCTTGTTTAAATTCCATATTGACCTATGCTTGTATTTGGAAAAACAACCCAAAACAAAATACAGAAGATTTTTTTCTGAATCTGGACATCTTCCTAGGTAAGAGCTGATTGATAAAAGGACTCTAGGATTGGGTCACAACAGCTCACCTGTACTCAGGGAGCCCAGATGGGCTGTGCATGGATTCCAGACAGAAGCAGAGTTCCTTCACACAGAAGTGTGAAGCTTCCACAATTCCTCTCTCTTTACAAGTTTTTCATGAAAGAAAACAGCAGAAGTCAAAGCTAAAGAAAGTCATAGACAGAAATGGAGACCACTACATACTGCACTTAACTGCAAACTATTTTTTGACAAATACATATACTACCACAAGCAAGTTGCACTTGTACTGAATAGGTCTTTTCTGACAGTATAAACAGATTTTGGCCTGTATCTTCATCAATTTCACTTCGTTTTCTAGCCTGCGTGAGGTGTTGCCAAATTTTTTCCCATCCTTGCCTGTTCTCACCCATGTTACTCCTGGTTAATAGTAGTGGCTCACCTTTTTCTGCTCGCAGAGTTTGATGAGATAAAAAGGCTTAACCAAGGGAAAAAGAGACTCCTTAAGAAACCTGACTTCCCTGAGTGTGGTGAAGGCAGATTACAGTCTTTACTTAAATTAGAAAATTAAACAGAAACTAATGCATGTCAAAGATCAAACAGGCAAGGAATAATCTGCTGCTGCAATTACTACCATCAGGGACTTACTCAGCCGATACTTTCCAAATACAATTTGACATCTAATAAAAATTACAGCTAAACCAACAGAAACTAATTTCTGTTTTTCACAGGTGTCTATCAGGTTATAAACACACCTAACTTACTGGTTGTAGTAAATGCGTAACGGAAGGATATAGTTTAATATGAGCCATAGACCTTCCAAATCACCTGTGAAAATAAACTGAATGGAGTATTTCTGTCTGTCAGTAACAGTCCTGAAACATTTTGTGGCTATTGAAAAATTAGATTTTTAGTGCAGTTTGACCAAAGTTGTAGGGGTATTTTTTTAACTTCCCTTATGATCTAGATTAGAATGGTCTCATCATAGAAACATTTTTCCCAGACAATTTAAGAGCAGATCTACTGACACATTCCACTGACCTAAACAGTATTGGTTAGGACCAAAAATAATTTTCTCTTGATTTATTGATCCTATCTTTATGCACTGTTACAGAAAAGTGGTTTTGTCAGTTGGGCTTTTTTTTTCATTTTTCATTTAAATAAGCTATTTAATTTATTTCAATACCAAGGTGATGCTCAGAGATTTAAAAAAAATCTTTGGAAAACTTCTGATATAATTTCAGATTGACATACACACAGTACAATAATGCACAGAAGCATCGAAAAGAAGAGTGGACTTCAGACAGCAAAAATTCTTGTAATTGCAGAATATAGTTAAATACAAATGCATAATTTAAGTCATAAAGCCACAATTTCACTTCAGCAAACCCAGCCATTCCTTATTAATTACTGAACCGCCTCTCCTGTATCAATAGCCCATTCTGAGTTTAGTAATAATAAAAGATCTCTATCACCAAAATAATAGCATGGTATAACCTTTATATAAGATTTATGGTGTTTCAAATGCTGTACTATTTTATATATAAGGCAAAAAGCTAATGCACACCAAGTATGCAGGAAATAAAGTCTAACAGATACAAGTGGGTACTTTTGATTTTTATGATATGCTGTCTTCACAGAAATATATGAGCCACTTGAGTTAAAACAAAATAGACTATGTCTGATCTGCTGATAGGAAAGCTGGACAAAAACTGATGTAACAAATACTGAAGAAGGTCAAAGCTGTAGCACAAGAAACTCCTCTTAGTTGTTTGAAATACTGGACACACTCAGAATTAAAGTGTAGGAAAATATTAGAATCACACTGGCTAGAATCTTTTGCTCTCAGCTGAAACATGGCATAGAAGGTTTCAGCACAGCATGATCATTCTCTTGTAATTGCTGAATTTAATTTAAATAACTCCCAAAACAAAACTTTCATATACATTCATATTTTCCTATTGCATAAACATCATGTATTTTTCTTTTATAAAACAGTAAACTGTGCATATACTTTATTAAGGTTTTCAGTGTTATGAAAAAAAAAATGCCTATTAAAGAGAATTTTTTTCTTGTACATGACTAGATTTTCTTTTTCTGAAGGAGTAAACTGTATAAACAAAAGTTGTGAAGTTACAGTCTCCAAACATACTTGACTAGTCAATACAGGGCCAAGTCTTGCCTAAGGAAACACCAATACTGATTAAAAGCAATAGAAATCTGAGGACAAACTTCACATTTCTTATCAAATGCTCCTGCATTTTAGAAGCAAACTATGACATCTTGCATTGGCAGAACAGAAATAATGAAGCGTATCTCCACTAGACCCCTAGTGACATATACTGCCAGCCTGTCACAGCACCCATCATGGGCTCCCAGAGGATACCAGAGCTGCTGGGGGATGATGAATCTCAGCTCTCAGAGCAAGGGCTAGCAGCAGCCACTGAGACAGGATGCTGTATTCTCTATAACTCCAGGCCTGCAGCCCCAAACAAACCTCATATGTTGTGAAACTCCTGGAAACAGACTTACAGAAAGGATTTTCATTTTTCTATAATCTGAGCAAGAAAAGTAGAACTGTTAAAAATCAGGAAAAAGACTGCTAAAATAATAATAATTTAAAAAAAAAGATTCCATTAATATAAGCAGTTAAATTGTAATTGTTGCAAAAAAACCCAACAAAACAAAACAGTATAATGGTGAAACACCATCTTAATATCATCAAAACTGTAGTGACTAATATAAATCTCCATGGCTGCAATAGCTGCTACTATTCCTCTTCCTCTCCATTCTCTTTTCTTTTACACCCTTGCCCTTGAGAGCAGGAAATCTGCTAATACACAGTGTAACCCTATTTCTATTTTGACATAATTTTTGACCTTAAAGCATGACTTCAACATATTTCAACTGATTTCAGCTGTGCTACAAAATCAGCAATACCAACATTAAGAACAACCTTGCTGTAAACAAAGATCTATGATTGGATCAACCGGATCAGTACAAAAGATCCATTGTTATTCTACTCGCACAGTAATTTAATAGTAAGGGGTGCTTATCTTTTCATTGAGGCTGAAATTCGTTCTTGTTTAGACTAGTGTCTAAACTTGGCACATTGTGCATAGGCTATGGAAATTCCTTTTGAGCTCTATGAAAGATTTAGTGCTTTAGAGGGTTGTAGGCAATTCATAAGCCTCTGAAATTCACTAGAAACTTCAGATGCACACTCTGGCACCAGTGATGAGACTCACTGAGTTACTGCTATGCAGCAGAACATTAGAAACCTCTCAGCCAAGGAAGAAATGGCTTAACACAGCAGAAAAGACGTGGATGAGACATATTATATTGGGGTTTTTTTTGTGGCAAAACACAGTAAAATCAGTTTGGGGAACCTAAGGCATGGTCAAAGAAACTCTGCTACCATGTGATTCAGAGTATTAATTTCACTCATAATTTCAAAGTGTTCTAATTTGTTCAAACCATTTTGACAAGCTTAATTGTGTATTGCTTGATTTTATGCCAATTCTAGTGATGTGTATGACACTTTATTGTAAGCCTTTCCTATTCACATAGTGTTGCAGAGCATCAGACATGTATTAATGATTTTAGAAATGTGTCCAAAAGCAGTGAAATTTCAACAACAGAAGTTTGTTATTTTCTCACTGTAAGCAGCTTTTTTCCTTTTTTTTTTTTTTTATTATTTATTTTTTAAGGAAACACACAGAAAAGAGAAATTAAAAACTATTCTAAGCAAAACAATCACCTAAAATGCAGATAAAGAAAATAAAATTGCTTCTGAAATAATTGTCCTAAAGATAGCATAATGAAACAACTGAGGGGGAAAAGGGCATCTCTATAGTGAGAATAATCAAAGTAGTAAGTGCTGTAGAAATAGTTAGCTCGCAGCCCACTACAGACTACTGAGAAACATGCTACAGACATGTAACACAGCATACTTTTAAACACCCCTACTGTACTGTGAGGGGAGAAGGCAGAAGGCTGTTCAACTACCCAAGAAGTGTGGGAAACAACTTACTAATAACAGTAGGTTATTAACTGTATGTGTACGTAAACTAGATATAGTCTATGCTCTCACAAAACAAAAATAAACAGAGCAGTCATAAACAAATACCCGTCAGGTAATTAAAGAGCATTTTTCATCTGAGAATTATGCCCACTAAGAAGGAAACAATATCTGACTTCAGTTGCAACTTTAAATGATCTTTTAGAAGCACTGGATTTTGGATATATTTCCCTAATATATTTATCTTAGAAATGAAATCAGTTTCAGTATCTGCCAGAAACGCTTAATAAGCTGCAAGATAGGAAAATATAGTATTAAAATAGCAAAAAGTTTTTATTTCTTACAGTTACTTTTTTTTTTTATATCTAATTGGGACCAACTGGCCTCATTGCTTCATATAAACTTAGCAATATATATTCAGAAAAAGGAATAAAAATGAACAGATGTTTCTCCTTAAAGAAGTCAGACGAAGATTTTTCTTACACAATAAATCAACTGCTAGTGCATTTCCAGGACACTGCTCCAGGCTAACTGTTTAGGTATGGCTTAAAAACCTGGTTTACCTCTGTATGTATCCAAAACTGGTAAAGTAGATTAAACTGTAGATGAACAGCGAACACTGAAGGGGGAATGAAAAGAGCCATGGGCAAGTTGAAAATCTGAAAAATGAGAAAGAAAACATACATTAGAGATGTAATTCTAAAGGTGTGACAAAGTACTCTGTCGGGAGCTCAAAGCACCACACAAGATAATTGCTTGTTTTAATACCACCATAATATAAATGTTACACAGCATACCAATTATATGTTACTACTATATGTGCTACAGAGAATGAGACTAAGTTGATGCAAAAGTGACTTCCTCAAAGTCATACTGAACAGTAGAAAAATCAAGGGAAGAGCTCAGAATTCCTGAGGTTAGATGTTTATTCTGTGTACTATTCAGAGCAGATAGCAACATACCCTTGACGTGAAGGGTTCATTTATAGGGGAGAATTATCACAGAGTAAGCAAGGTGTGAATTTATAACTCTACAGTATTTCCATCTGAACTCCCTTTGTGACCACCTTAAGGGCAAGGCAGCTTACTTGGCTTTTAAAGTTAATTATAAATTCTCACCCTAAGTTCCTCATTGAGTCTCCCTTGAAGACCGCAATATATTGTTGATTTCTAAAGATATGCTAGCATGAAAACAGTTTTAGAAAGCTGCTTACATAGGAAAGAAACTGGTATCTTAAATACAAAGTCCCAGGAATTTCACAATTAATTGCTTAACTGGCTGAACAATAGAATAAGACTTCCAAGAATTTTATGTGATAAAAGTCAAGTCTGCTTTCTTGAGAAAAAGACGGGTTTTTTTCTTCCCTCTACCTGACATTATGTTATACCAACTGTATTAAGAAGTTATTTGTACCCTCACATAGAGATTTTTTCTAAACCAAACAGTAGTGGAGGTATCTTCAAAACTTTTAATCTCTTCAGCAACAGGAAAATACGGGGAGTAGGTAAGAACTCCTTGCGAAACACAGCAAAATAGCAAAATCCATTTTCAAATTCCTATTGTCCTTCTCACAGAACTCAAATCTTTGAACATCAGAGAAAGTGATCTGATAGCCGAGACAAGCCTCCTGAGCCAGGAATTCCTTTAGTGGAGGTCTGCACATAGTATTTAATGCCCATATTCCCTCTGTTTTTGTCAAAAGGCCTGCCCAACAGGTAAGAAGTCACACTGGGGCTGTGAAACAACTGCATGTCCATCCCCATGATGTGACTGATGCTCACAAGAAAGTCACCACAGCCACATCTCACCATAATGAAGCAATGGGAGACTAAGGCCCTGCAATCCCAGCTCAGTCTGCTGGCCTTTATGCCAGTGAATGACTGAAGCATTAAAAAGAAATCCTTAAGTCACTGCAGTATCACCTCGTAGGGCTTGGAAAGCTGCAATTTCAAAAACTACGTTCAAAGACTTCATGGATCACAGCTGCCCCACACACTACATGTGGGAGGTTTCTGGATGCATGTCTCAAAAGTTCTTTCCAAAGAAGTAAAGGAATTCAAAGGTGGTAGAAGGATTATGCTGAGCTTCTGGAAGTTGATGGAAATGATGTAGACAGTTATTCTGGCTTAATCAGTCCAATCCTCAAAGACTGAAGTGTTTGCATAACTTTTATTAAACTAAAAAAAAAGAAAGAAATTATCTGGAAGGTTAAATTTGCACATTCAATCCCTAAGAATCACTCAGTCTAAGTAAACTCAATAAAATTCACAGGAACTCTTACCTAAGTAGGGTTGGAGCTAGTAAATGCCATTTGGGGATGTGGCATTTACGCATGGTATTCTGGAGTAGAAGTGGGCATGAGACTTCTTGAAGAATTAAAAAACCAGATCAGACTGCCTAGCGCAGAAGACTGCTAAACAGAAGAGTGACTTTCAAACCCACAGTTCTCCATGTTCTGAAACAGAAATGCAAGGCAACCTCATGTACTTTAGGAAAAAATGCCCTGAAGACTGGCATTGAATCAAGCTCTTTTTCTTCCTTCCTGTAACCAGGGGACTGACATACACATCCCACAACAGGCAGAAGACTGGCATAGTTTTTCTCAAAGGTTATCTTACAAAGAAGCCAATAGAGTGGGACACATGGCCACATTTACGTAAAGCTATGATGGTTTTCTCTTATTATTGATTGTACCTGTCTAATAGCTTGATAAGAGCAGGAAATTTTTTAAAAGGAATGGAGAGGAAGTTGATTTAAAAAACCCCAAACAGATGGTTTTCAGATCATTCATGGAAGTAGTTGCAGGATTGAAAGCAGGGTTGAAAATTACATGCTTTTTCCCTAAAAGTATCAGAGGCAATTTGGTAGTATTTACAGATGACTCAGAGGGGAAGGAAGGATCATCTTCATATTTATTTTCTAACCTACATCTCACAATGAGTACTGGGATTTCCATGCTAAGTGGTGAGATGAGGAAAATTCTATATAAATCTACAGGTAAATTTGAGATTGACAGAGCAGAATGCTTTCCTAACTCTTTCCTGTTTCCTTGCAATATAAGCTTTATTTTGCACAGAAAGGATTTCAAAGATCATTTACAGAGGTAGAAACCATAGGGAGGAACAAAAACCTCTCCCATACAAAAGATCTAGTTTCTCCTATTTGTGGTTCCACTGAAACACAAGATCAGTGTCAGAAAAAAAATAAATAAATCATTAAATAGTTTTTCACTGGAAATGCCAATTCACCAAATGAAAACATTTCATGGAAACGTACCAGCTTTCACTAATCTGTACAGGAAAAGCTTTCCTGGCTCCAAGATGGAATTTCTGGTTAAAACTGCAGAGAAACATTTATCACACAGATCTTTTCCCACTTGTGGATTCAGCAACAGAGATTGAGAGAGAGCCACAATAACTGATAACCTGATGGGAAAAGGCACTCAGCGAGGGAGTGGAGAGGGATTCATACCGGGGGCTGCTGCCCTACAGCTGTCTGACTTCACACTAAAGGCATGCCCCTTTTAAAGGGTATGTTCCCACTGCATGCTCTCCATCGTGGGCATATTCAACCTTTCTCCCTCTCATTTGTAAGTGAAAGCTTATAAATGCTTCACTACAGGAAAGTGAAAAATTTGGAGCCCCTGAGTTTTAGCAGGAGGACAGAGTTTCCTGCACTGAGCCCCTTCATTTCCACACCAGGCTCTCTGAGGCCACCTGCTGATGTGGTCGTGGAGGGGCTGTGGAGCACAGAGGGGCTGCAGGACATCTGCCAACAGCTGGTTTGTGTGGGCTATACTTCTGTGAGGATTCTGCAGGAGTTAAGGATAAAAAACAACGTCATCCCTTAGAGATCCCAGACCTGGCAGACTCCTCGGTAGATAACAAGTGAACTTTCTGACTCTGTGTTTAAAAGAACAATGCTACTATTCCCTTTCCAGATTTATATAGAGATGTTTCCACTGCTTTTAAACCAACAAGACATAATTTAACCTTTTATCTATATGTATAGTCTAAAGCCATCAAATTATTATGGATCTAAAATTTCTTACTCTTGGAAGAATGTTCATCACTGGTACTCAAAGGACTCATAGCTTTTCGAGGTGTATTTGCAATTCTCTCCTTTCACAGTTACAGTTTAACTGTTTAATCAGAAGCAAAAATTTATATAGCAATAGCCTGCTGGTTTAGTCTTAAAAATAAATATACATCTTTTTCCACAACTTTTCCCCACAAAATGGGCTTCAAAACCATCTCTCAGTCTTAACAGTAGATCTGCTTCTCTGTGGCCCCTTCACTGGAGGAACAGAAACATTGTGTGTGCAAACAACATGAAGCAATGCACATTTTATTCCAAGTTCAGGAGTATGTCTCACACCACACAGTACTTCAAGCATGTTTTTCTCTTTCATTTCACATCTTTTCAATCAGCTTGAGCACAACCCACACAGATTAATATGCTGATTTATTTATCTTATAACATTTAACTTAAAACACATACAGAGCTGGCAGCAGAACAGTCCCACAATCCCTCACTATCCACCACAACTTTCTCACAGCCTCCACAAAACTGGATGTCAAGCTGCATTCAACAATACACATTCAGGAACATCAGATCACTCTCAGATATTAACTAAAGGCTTCAATGAGTTTCAGCTTTGAGGCAGATGCATCCAAGGGGTTCTGGATGAGTCTGGCAGTCCAAATAAACAGCAGTGTTGTAAGAATTAGCAAGAATTGTGTTAATGCACAGTAAGGCTCTGGAGAAAGAAAACTGGCATTCCTCTCAAAAGTCCTAGGGGGGAGGTAAACCAATGTTTACATTAACCAAGTGTTTTGGTTCATACCAAACATTTGGTGAAAAAAACTGCACAGCCCAGTATTATGTATTCGTAGGTAAGATTCCCTTTGCTCAAAGCAAATCAATTTTAAATGTACACGTATTATTTGTCAAGTGATACCAGTGTGGTCCTGAGAATGGTCTTCAGAATCTAAGGTGGCTAGATATCTTGGCCTTACTGAATATTTTATGCTCTCTGAGGTATCATCCTCAAAATCACACAGGCAGACAAACGGCTCATGCACACCCCCATATGTACACACAAGCTTTTTGTCTTTTTTGAATTATTGTTTTTGTTAAGCATTTGCACATATGGCCCCAGTGGTAAATGTGCAAAGGTTAAATCTTTAACATGGCAGTATTTACATAGGAAGCAGAGCTGTGACAGAGATGCATCTCTTCCGCTATTGTTCATTATGGTCATCAGATGATTATTTTCTGAATAAAAAAAAAAACAAAACAAACAAAAACCAAACCAAACAAACCAAAACCAACAAAACCCACAAACAAACAAAAAAAGAATTTACATAGAAGACTCTAAGAAACAAATCTAAAAACCAGTATCTGTTTCACAATTTCCAGAAAAAATGAGTCATTTTTTTGGAACCTAACACTTTAACTCATTTAATGTCATCAGGTTGTAACAGTGATGAACAACAGGCTAAGCCCATATTCAGTTATGTGAGCATAAATCCATACTAACTTTACTGAAATTAATGGAGTTTCACTGGATTTGTATGTGTGAGCACACACTCTTGGCTTTTAGTCATTTGCTCATAGGCTAGTTGCAGAGATTGCCAGAGGACTGCGGGTTTCCTCCACCACCAATATTATATACCTCATTTGGAGAAGAACATTTATATATTTTACACATACAAAAATACCTTGGATATTGTGTTTGGATTCTAACCCTGACAATTCAAACTTTGAAATTTATTCTTTAAAAAAAACCAAAACCAATAACCAACAAAACAAACTACAGTCTGCGTCAAAAAACAGTCAAAAGAGAAGATGAGAGTGCAACTGACAAAATCAGCAGTTATCCTGGGCCCCAAAGTAAACTCTGAATAGTGTGTTACATTTATGACTGTATTTGGAAATATACATTTTTAAATCTGTAAATGAGTATTTGGCTTAATTTATATTGAATGTGTACACAGCTCACCACTGAAAATAAATTCTTTCTGAAGTAACAGTAGGTAAAATAGGTGGCATACAGACTTTACTTACTGGAGTACAGACATGACATAAATGAGCTAAAAATGAGAGACAAATAAATACATCCAAAGAAATCTTTAGCAACGATTCCTCCCCTTGTTCCATTCAGTTATACAGACATATTCTAGAGTAGTTATGCTATACTCTAATTTTTTCCTGCACTTATGCATGAATAAGGAAATGAAAAAAAATGTCCCATTTTACTCAAAAGCTATGAAAATAAAAATGCAGGGCTATAAATAGCCTCCTTAAACTTAACTACTGTATCACTTTTCAAGTTTTCTGTAAAAACATCAATAAATGTATTTTTAAAGCTCATGATTCTCAGATACTTCAGTTTTAACTTCTGTGCTTTTAGTGTCAAACATCTTAAATATGTGTATGTTTTTCTTCAAAGGGAAATAAACACTGTTTTCACTTTTACTAAATCTTGTTCATATTAATTTTTTTGTCAAATCTTGTGCAACTTACCCAGGAGGTGTATTTCTGCAGTACAGATTGTCTCAAGGCTGTGAATAAGTTGTAATCTTCAGAACTATGATGTACTTGGTGCGCTGCCCACAATATATTAACCTCTGCAAAACACATAATTTCTAATGAGGTATGGACCAAAGAACAAAGCAACATTTGTTTCCCAAGGCTTTTTTTCTTAAATAAAAACAACTAATGCCCCACCTTACACATTGCAATTTTACCATAGTAGAGCAGTAATAAAACCGAATGCTCAGAGCAGAGTTTGGCTAGGCTGGGTTGGATGTCAGTAAGCAGACAGAAGTCAGTGTAACTTCCATGCTGAAGAAGGCATGGCTGTGGCAGGAACTAAAATCATTGCTGGAAGAGCAGAAGGATGATGTGTTAGATGAGAGTTAAACAGCCAGAAAGACTGAATTGATTTGATAACATGAGTCAGCGGAAGCTCTGTTATAGGGTTCAGAGGAGTGAGGATAGAGGATGCTTTCAAGCCTGAATTTGTTTACCGAAGTTGTATTTCGAGACTAGAAGGGAACACAAAATGTTCCAAAAATCTTACTTTTCAAATCTTAACAACTTAACCGGTGTCTGCTGTTACGCTTAGTTTTCTGGAACACATAAATCTTCAAGCCCACTTGTACCACAGACCACGAAACAAAGCCATTGCTTGCCCACTAGTGACAAATGGAAAAAGAAATGTCTACTTTCTGGGAACTCTGGACCCAGCCAAAGGGCAGCAGTGGCTCTATTGTGTTACAGCTGCCAAATAAGGGCAAAACCTGTGTCAGCCATGTCCTCTGAAGGCATGACACCTCTAATGCACTTCAGTGAAGAAGAGTACTTCAAAATCCTGATTGTATTTCAAGATATTTTCTTATTAAGTGCAGATCTAGGTGGCACCTCTGATTTGTATAGTGATATCTGGACAGCCTTAAGTGGAGGTTAAGCTAGATTCATTCATGGCCATTAGATATATAGATATGAGAATAACCTTAGTTATAGCAAAATTAAAATGTGGGTGGCTAATGCAGCCCCAAAATGTCTATTTAGCATTAACCTAAATTTAAAGTCACATGTATGACATTAACAGAATGATCTTATAATGCGTATTTGAAATATTGAAATTATCTAGTGCCAAGCTTTCATCAAATAGCTTAGGTCTGGTGTTTAACATGTACTTGCAATGTAAAGTCATGCAAAAACGTCCTCTTAGTGAATCTCAAGGTGTCTTCGCTATTTCAGGGGATTATATAGTTCATATAACAGAAGGCAACAGTACTGAATTCTAGAAACTGAGAATTTTAAATCTAATTGATTTTGACAGCTGGTAATTCACATCACAACATAATTTTTGAATATCCTTTAAATACGTATCAATTCTTACAATTGCTGAATTAAAACTGTAACTCCAGCTATCATAAAACACTTAACACAGTCTGAGAATTCTTCTTTCTTTAAAGGTATTTGTTACTGAAGGAACAAGTGTTCACTATATCAAGAATTAGTGAGTTGTCTCTCTCAAAAAAAAAATCTTTATGCATCTCTGTCTAATGAGCTCACTAGGAGATGAATTATTCAGGTGAGCTTCAGTACTCAATAATAATTTGTATGTGAACTGTTTCCCAAGACCTCAACAGAAGCTAAATGAGTGAACAAAGCATCTGAAAAGGTGGAGGTTAAAGACCTGTCTCCTTAGTTGTTTTAAAAGCATTTACTTCCTATCACAAACTGTGTGTAACACAAGCCTCCACTCAATGAAGTACAGCTGTGCAAACAGGGTACAGTAACTGGATCTTGCTTCTTTCCCTCAGTCATTTTTCAGCATTGTGAAAAGTTCAAGGAAAGGAATCTATGATGATTTTTACAGTCTACTTTCATTGTAGTTAAGGTCAAACGGTTTTCAAAATGAATTACTAAAAAGGCATTTTATTAGCATTCTTTTGTCAGTTAAACTGTCTCTTACACTAACAAGAATATAGAATAATGTAACTGACTATTGGCAAAATGTTAATCTTTCAGTTGAGTAATTCAGCTTAAATGCTCTATCATTCAAAAATGTTCCACAAGAATATCAGGGACATAAACAAACAATTCTGTCACAAGTAATTTAACTGCTAAAACTATATCTGACTTCTGTGATATCCAAGAAAATTAAATCCTGTTCCTTAATCCTATTCTTGCTGACATCAATGGCACAGACTATGTTAAATTCCTTGGCTAAAGAAGCAGAGGTGACGATCAGAAATAATTTGTGTCTTAAAAATTTATCTGAAGAAATCGATCATCACTAACTTTTTACTTGAATAAAAAGATAACATCATTAATAAGTGTGAAATAGATCACCCCAAAACTCAGGTCTGTAACCATTATTACATTAAAAATATTATAACACCTAAAAGACACCTCACAAATGTAAGAAACAGACCAAGGACTCTTCAAGGAATACAGCTGACTGCTCACCAACTACCTGCAACAGAAACCAAAATGTATGTCTATAGAAGAGTTGTGGTTTCGTTTTTCATTCATAATTATGGTAATTTGAAGCAAAACGAGAAACGTTATTTGAATGAGAACGGAATTATAAAAGACTCTCTCGCATGCACTTTTCCATAGGTATTACTACATAATGATCAAAAAAAAGAGCAAGACCAATACGGCCAATTGCAACTTTTTTTTTTCAAATCTATGTAGAAAACAGGAAGTGTTTCTGCATTTTGTAGAACTCTCCAGTCAAAGTCTCCCATGAAACCATGAGAAGATTGTAGGTGATGAAACTGGAGAAGCTACCTAGACAATGCTCTAATGGAATATCTGATGTTTCCTAAGTCAAATGCGATTTGTAAATACAGTTTAGAAAGCACAACTGCAATATACATGTGCACAAATCCTCTATTTTTTATTATTTTTTTTTTATTTGGGAGCATGCACATCAAAGAATTACAGGATAACAGCCAGGAGAGAACCACAGGAGGTCTACAGTCCCAACTTCCCTCTCACAGCAGGACCAGCTTTAAGTTCCTGAGTACTATATCCAGTTGGCTCTTGGAAACCTTATGTATCTTCTGCTATTGTAAAGAGCAATCACTAACAGAAGATAAAGGTGGCATTTGCTTTTCATGTTGCTGTGAGAAAAGTTATACAAATTATAACCTAGCAGAGGGCCTCCTTTCCTGGTGTGGCTTTCTTTCCCCAGATTCCTGTTAATGGGTGGAGACTTGATGAGCTATTCACATCTGGAGAAGAACAGAACTACATCTTGCTACTGGAGTTAATTATTGCTTAATATATATTAATATTACACTCAACAATGAATATTTTCTTTCATCACCCAATATAAACTGTACAAGAATCAGCAGGAAGGAAGGAAGGAAGGAAGGAAGGAAGGAAGGAAGGAAGGAAGGAAGGAAGGAAGGAAGGAAGGAAGGAAGG
>JAAGNO010014360.1:0-16201 GCA_033439905.1 Ceryle rudis | reverse complement strand
TCACCAATGGAGGCAAGACCACCCTCACCCGCAGGCTGCGACGGGCCCTGCCCAACTGCAGCGTGGTGCACCAGGACGACTTCTTCAAGGTGAGGCGGGTGCCCGCCCGCCCGGCCGCCCTCTATAGGCCGGGGGAGGGCGAGGGGTGACCCCCGCGTGCTTCCGCCCGCTCCCCTTGGCGCCCCGCCCGCCGCGCCGCCCGCCCGCGCTTCCCGGCGCCCGTAGGGTCCCCCGTGGTCTGCGGCAGCTCCGCAGCGCCGGGCTGGGCTGGGCTGGGCTGTGCGGTGCGGCTGGTAGATAAGCCTGCGCTGTAACACGTCCTGATGACTTCCCATTTCCTTGGAGCGCCATACGATGTGCTTGTGTTGGTGGGATGATAGAGGAGGCTGCTTTATCTTAGCCTTTTTACTACTGCTTTTTATCTGCATGCAAAGAAACCTGGTGGAGGGTTAAGATTCTTCTCTGTAGCTTCAGGGTTCAGATCCTGAATCTTGCTTTGAAGTGGGTATTGAGCTTCCCAGGAGCTGTCCTGACCAAACAGTTTTGTTTGTTTGTTTGTTTGTTTTTTCTTATCACTGTTTCAGCCCCAGGATGAAATAGAAGTTGAAGATGGGTTTAAACAGTATGATGGTAAGGCTTTGCTACAGTGTTATCAAAGTGTAACTCAAAAACTTGAATTGATTCTTTGTGTGTACCTTTTTTTGGTATTGATTCTATTACTGGATTATACTGAATTACTGCTTAACAGTAGTTGTCTGGTTTGCCTTAGTGATCAGTGCATTAGATATGGAAGCTATGATGAGTACCATCAACGCTTGGATAAAAAACCCAGTCAAGTTTGAACGTTCTCATGGGATCAATAACACACTGGATGCCCAGCTCTTACAAGATAAGGAGGGAGGAGATGAAACAATCCACATTCTTATTGTTGAAGGTTTCCTGCTTTACACCTACAGGTAATTAAGGGTGACTATTTTTTCATTATAATGTGATTTTATATGATAGGTGAACCTCCAAGGGAATAAAAAGATCTGCTCTAAACCAAGAATTAGCAGCTAGTATTGACTGCTGGTGAATTTTGGTGTCGCAAGTCTGGAGATAGTTCTGGAGGAAATTGATGTAGTTTTACCTTTCCATTTCTTGCTACTAATCAAACAGTTTAGCTGTAACCAAACGTATCTTTTTTCAGGCCACTGATTGACATATTCCACCATCGATACTTTCTTTCCATTCCGTATGAAGAGTGTAAAAGGAGAAGAAGGTAAGTTTATCTAAGCTTCTTTGCTAGCCCAGTAGCATCTTGTTTCATTCAAGACTTTGCTTCTCTAAAACTTTTAGGTAAGAAAGGATAAACATTAATGTAGCTGCTGTGTTGGGAGACTGCAGCTTCCTTCACCAGCCCAAAAACTTCTTGCCAAAATACTGTGTATGGGAGACTAATGCTCAGTTTCAGCACAGACCTATCAATAGGCTTCCTCTCCTTCTGTTTTTCCAATGATACAGTTCCCAGGTCTTGAACTATCCTGGGGTTTTATATTTGTCTGTCATTGTACCCATACTGCTCTTAACAGAAATAAGGTGTGCTAAGTTGAGAAAGTTATGTTTCAGAGGAATAAGCAGACAGCTATTTTACCCAAGTTCTGCTAAAGCTTTAAGAGAAGGCAGTTCACCAATGTTAAGATTACTCTGGTTTAGGAATGCTTTTTGCACCTTGAACACTTTGGACCAGCACATCAAATTCCAGCTCTTTTGGATTATTTTTATGCTTGCAGTTTATGCTAAGTACTGGCTTTTGAGAAGCTCAGACTGCACTGGGGGCAACAGGCTCAGGCTAGCATATATAGAAACTGAACGAGCTACCTGTCATTTCCCTAAACTGTAATTAGACTCCTCTTGGATAACAATGTCTCAATTTGTAGTTCAAGGAATTACACCGTACCAGATCCACCTGGATTGTTTGATGGCCACGTTTGGCCCATGTATGTGAAGCACAGGAAGATAATGGAAGATCTTGGAGTTGATGTGGGTAAGTTTAATGACAGAAACACTCTGAAAGACTGCTTTCCGAGAGTGCTTTCCAAACGTGGGATACACTTCTGCTTAAGTGCATGAGAGCAGTTTGAAGCAGGTGGATGGAGTATGTATCTTTTGACACCAGTCAAGTGCATGCTCTTTAAATTAGGATCTGGCAGGCTTACAAAAACATTAAATTGTAGCTCTCTACTTTCTTTAAGTGCATTTGAATGGAACAAAATCAAAGGAGGAGCTGTTTAATGATGTGTATGGACAGATCCAGAATAAGATTGAAGAATTACTTAAAATGCAGGTACGTGTTCATGCTTCTAATTGCAACTCGGAGGCAACCCTTTTAAAGGCTGTGCTGAAAAAGCATGAAGCTCTAACTTGAAATATGTTCCTGTATATCTTTCTGTTTAGAAATGAGCTGCTGCTGCTTCTTGTGGGTGAAGATGACTCCTGTTTGCTCTGCGCTGTCTGCCCAACTGCCACTAAAGTTCCGGCTTCTGTGAAGACTCTCAACTCTTAAATTTGACTTTGGTCATATGGTCATAATTAAAAAGCACTTCCCCCCCCTTGTCTGTCATCTTAATTTGTGCTTCAGCTTAGTATGTGGCCTCAGATGATCTCAGTCTTCCCCCAGTCTCCAGTGTATTGGGAATTCTTTTCACTATGCTCTTAACCTGTGAGAGGGAAACCACATCAGCTCTGCTATGCTAAGTGGCACAGCTATCCAAGGAGAGCATGTGCATGTGTGTATATATCTATATACATCTACTGCTGTGAGTCCTCTCACATTTCTATAATCCATCTAGTTGAGCAGCAACTATGCTCGAAGAATCACCGAATTTCTGAGGCTGGACTAGACCTCCAAGATCATCAAGTCCAGCCTATGACCCCACATCCTGACATCAGCTAGACCATGTCACTAAGTGCCACATCCAGTCTTTCCTTAAACACCTCCAGGGATGGAGACTCCACCACCTCCCTGGGCAGTCCATTCCAGTGTCTTAATCACCCTTTCCAAGAGGAAGTGCTTCCTAATATCCAACCTAAACCTCCCCTGGTGCAGCTTCAGGCCATGACCTCTTGCCCTGTCACTAGCTGCTGGGGAGCCCAACCCCCACCTGACTACAACTTCTTTTCAGGTAGTTGTAGAGAGTGATAAGGTGCCCCCTGAGTCTCCTCCAAGCTGAACAACCCCAGCTCCCTCAGCCTCTCCTCATAAGACTTTCCCTCCAGTCTCTTCACCAGCCTCGTCTCTCTCCTCTGGACCTGCTCCAGCACCTCAAGATCCTTCTCAAAGTGAGGGGCCCAGAACTGCACCCAGTACTCAAGGTGGGGCCTCACCAGGGCAAGAATTGCATCCCTAGTCCTGCTGGCCACGCTATTCCTGATACAAGCCAAGATGCCATTGGCCTTTTGTGCCACCTGGGCACACTGCTGACTCAGGTTCAGTTGGCTGTCAACCAGCACTCCCAGGGCCCTCTCTGAGAGGCCGCTCCCCAGCCACTCATCCCCCAGTCTGTAGCGCTGTAGGGGGTTACTGTGGCCAAAGTGTAGGACCCTGAATTATTGGCCTCAGCCTGTCCAGGTCCCTCTGAAACATCTTCCTACCCTGCAGCAGATCGACACTCCCCACTAACTTAGTGTCATCTGCAAATTTACTAAGGGTAGACTCAATCCCCTCATCCAGGTCATCAATAAAGATGTTGAATAGAACTGGACCCAGTACTGATCCCTGGGGGACATCACTGGTCACCAGACACCAGCTGGATGTGGCACCATTCACAACCAATCAGCAAAGGGTGCACCTGTCCAAGCCCTGGGCTGCCAGCTTTTCCAGGAGGATGCTGTGGGAGACTTTGTCAAAGGCTTTGCTGAAGTCGAGGTAAACCACATCAGCAGCCTTCCCCCGATCTACCAGATGGGTCATCCAGTCATAGAATTAAGTCAAAAGAAATTAGGGTTTGATTTTACTCTTCAAAAATGAGAGAACAATAGGTTTTCAGGCCTTTTTACTAGCATTGAATTTCTGTTAAATCCAGTGCACACATTGATCTCCGATGCCAACAGTTCAGAGTCAGGGAGAAAATGTTACAGAGAGCAATCAGTTTTAAAACTGATTGTTCTAGAAGATTTCAGTACTGTTCTGTAGCTTAATGCAAGTCCCTCTCTATATATAATCCTACAGAAGCAGTTGAGGGCTTTGGTTTACACAGAAGAGCAGTGAAAGAGTGTATGAAGGCTAGCCCTAGTAGGGGGAAAAGTGAATTTAGGACAAAGGCTTAAGGCAGGGAGTGGAACCAAACAAATCAGTCTGCTAGGTGGTCCAAGAGGGAAGACAGGTATCAATCCATTGTCAGACCAGTCCTTTTTCTTCAAAACACTGAGAACCAGCAGTTATTTCAGGCCCAGATGCATTAGCTTCCTGACAGGAGCTGGTCCTCCCCAGTATCCCCTAGAAAGGGAGAAAGTTGTTTCATTGTTTTATGCATGTACTGTCAAAGTAGGGTTTGGGGGGAGTGTTTTTGTTTTACTCCCGTAAGATACCGTACTTGGAAGGAGTTTAGTGTTAGGGGATTGGGTTTGGAGAATCATCTGCTTCAGTGAGGTTTTCAATTCGGCAAGAGCTGCCCTTTTGTGCAATTCAACTGTATTCTGCTTAAACTCCTGTCAAAGTGCCCCAAATCCTCAGAAAATTGAGGTCTTGGTCATCCCTAAGGATGCACTTCATTTTCTTCTATTATACTATACTAAGGAAGTAAGGCAGAACAAGTATCTGTACCTTTTTCTGAATGATCACAGCATCTCTGCCTGCTCAGAATTGAAATACTTACTTAAGAAGGGCATTCCAGTAGAGAAAAGGCATCATATCAGCTTTCATATGGTACATGGTTACTCTCTCCTTACTCTGGTCAATGGGAAAGGTCTCCAAAGGTTGAGCATCGTAGTCAAATTCTGCTAGAATCACCTTATTGTAGCCTGTTACTAGTGGGCAGGAAGTATATCCGTCATACTGCAACGAAGAATATCCCCTTTTCATTAATCTGAGTAAAGACTAAATGCTGAGGTATTAAAAGCCATATTGTTAACATTCATATTTCAAAATAAGCTACTAGGTTTCTGCATTTGAAGTGTTCATATCACTGGCTGCTAAGCCAAGTGTGGATTAATAACCATAATACTAAGCCATTTTATTTCAAATGTAGATTGCTTAACAACAGCGCTTAAATTAGAACTAACCTAGAACAATAGGGCTTTGTGTCATTAACTGCTGGTTGTTATTGTCACTAGCAGAATAGGTGGTCAGTAGCTCAGGATGAGAGCTGGTGCTGGCTTTAACAGGCAGTATATAAATAGGATCTTTAGTCTACTTGCAATGTCCAGATGATTGCAGGAGCGTGGCTGATATTCAGGTTAGTACCCCAAGGAATATTAATTCAGAAGGCATATGTAAAATTAAAGCCAAGTGTCAAAGAGAAATCTGAACATAGTTATAGGCTTAACATCTGTAGTACAAACTCTTCAATTTAACTCCTTAAAACATCATGTTCTGTAGAGGAGAGGCAAATTTAACATTGTACAGCTATGTCAAGTTTGTGAGGGTTTTCTTGGATTAAAGATTATACTACTCAACTGTTTTAAGTCAGTCACCTGCACCAAAGAACCCAGACTAATCAGC
This sequence comes from Ceryle rudis, assembly GCA_033439905.1. Taxonomy (NCBI): domain Eukaryota; kingdom Metazoa; phylum Chordata; class Aves; order Coraciiformes; family Cerylidae; genus Ceryle; species Ceryle rudis. The sequence continues at coordinate 10,500 of JAAGNO010014360.1, read as the reverse complement.
CTTTAAACTCCTTTCAACTCAGGAGCCAGGGAATTAAACAGAGAGCATTTTTAACAGCAGTATCAAGAATATGAATTGTGCAACTAACTTGCTGTTAACACATGCAGTGTTTAGCCATTTAGCACTCCAGCTGCTGATGCAAAAGTTCTTCCTGCCTTCCGGTTCACAGCGTTTAGCTGCTTGCAAGACTTCCTGCGTAAGTATGGAGAAAACATTCAAGATAACTTCTCCCTAAGGCAAGATCTGTAGGTACCTTTTTAGTTGGCAACTGGTTCTTCATGACCAAGGAAATAGTTTTATCAAGGACTCCAGACTGGGCAGCTACATAAGAAAGAAAAAAAGAGAGCGTATTAAGGCTTTGTTTCAGGTGGCCATCATTGTCATTACTAGAGCAAACACTAGTAGCCAGGCGTTTAGTTGGACAATTCAGCTATAATTGAACTTAAATCAGTTTAGGAAGTTTACAGTCCCAGATAAGAAAACAAAACAAACCAAAAATCAACAAATATTTGGAATAATGCTTTGGCCTCACTGTTTCCAACACGTTAAAGCTTAATGAATCTTGAGCTGTATGTTTTTAGTCTATGTCCATTCCCCTGCTGAATTTTACTTGCTCAGTTTTTCCAAACACTAAGACTCTGGCACACTCAAGTTTTGTTTCAACTGCTGTTAAGGGAAGTTTTCTAGACCCATTTGGTGGTATAGTTGACTATACCATTCTTCAAGTTATGCCAACAACATACTGTATAGCCTTGTTTTTCACCCTCTTGCGGTTTTGGGGTTTTTTTCGGTTGTGAAACCATATTCCTAAAATGTTTTTATGTTGGACCCTGTGGCTACAAGAACAGAACCTGTGATTCTTCAATTGTCATTTATCAGTTAGCTGACATATATGCATGAGCTGCTAAGAGAGAGCAGAAAGTTTTGTTACTGAATGATGACAGAATGCAAGAGTAGTACATGCACTTTATGTCATTCTCCGAACACAGAAAATAGAATTAGCTCATCCGCGAGACATTTGGAACATGAGAACTGTGGGTTAATGGCATCAGCATGATCTGTACCTAATTAGTTGGCCTAGGAGACAGGTCTTTTTAAAAGCTGGAAATAATTGAGTCAACACCTCAGGAATAACAAACTAAAAAAGCTTACTGTCAGTCCCACAGTCTTCAGCAGACACACAAACACACACACTCAGCTTTACCTACAGCTGCAGCAGTTTTTGATGTTGGAAGGTTGGTGCAGTCTCCAATACCAAATACATTGGGATACTTTTTATGCTGTAGAGTTTCCTTATCTACATCCACCCAGCCAATTCCATCTGAGACAGGACTGTTGATGAGTACATCAGGTGGCCCCATGGGGGGTGTGACATGAAGCATTTCATACTAGACAGAAAGAAAAGGCACTCAACGGCTAGTTTACCAGAGCAAATCATACCTATGTTGATAAGGCAATTAGCACAGTGTAGAAAGGGGGTTTACTTGGTTGGTTTGTTGTGGGTGTTTTTTTGTTTTTGTTTGGTTGTTTTTAATCACAAGTATGTGTATTGAAAATTAGCTCTCGAATTTGATGTGCATCATTTTATTAACACAAACCTTATCAAGCAGTTCCATTTAGACTGGCATAATATTAATTTGCCTTCCTCCATATACATTTGAGACATTCCCAAGTTATACTAACAAGGCTCACAGGACTCCAAGCATGATTTATGATTTTTTTTTTTTTCTTCTTCTCTCCATCTTAGTTTCAAACTTTTTAATTTTCTGCTACAGTTAGTGACGTTACTCTCAGGAGGAAATGGAAGCCTACAGCCAAGCATGTTTGACAGTGCAGCAGTTATGTTACAGTATACATGGAAAAGAAATAGGACCAAACTAGAGGTCTGAATGCTCCTGACCTGATGAACTTCAGTCACTCCGGGTTTGTCCAGGTTTTCAAACACAGCTTCTTGCTTGTCTGCTCGAACTTCTACAAGGTTGCATTTGTAGTTCACAGCAATATTCCTCTCCTTTATTATCTCAAGCAATGCATCAGCATACTTCTTAACACCAAAAATGACACCAAGCGAAGTGTTGAACATTATGTTTGCTTTGGAACGTTTTCCCATCTGCATAGAGAGCAAATCAGCCTTTTCTATTAAGATATTATGACAAGCTAGCAGAGACAAAAGAACTATGCTGCACTACTACTGAAGAGATGATAGAACTATTAATGCAGTTCAATTAATTAATGAAGTATCAACATTAGAACTCTCAAGATACATCTTTTTCATGTGATGTTACAAGCTAGACAAGATAATCTTTGCCCTGAGTGAAATACTGAAGACACTCCACACAAGTTGTTAGTGAGAAGAGGTGGCTGTAGCTGCAACTCACTGAGGAACTGCTGTATGCAGGTTAAGCACTTGTAGCAGCTTAGCATTATAGCTCTCTGAAACCTTCCCTTTCACTTCTATGCATTATTCAGGTACTCGCCCAGCAGACAGATCATGAAACAAACACATATGAAGCCTGACACTTCCACTTGAAGTTGCCTTTAGTTTCCACTAAGGTTACTTTAACAGCCTGGCTGAGACTCCTCCCGATGCCGAGACAGTGTGCCACAAGGGGCAAGCATGGCCACTTTTCAGACTAGCAGAAAAAGAAATGGCAACGGGTATTAAGTACTTAAAGTAACAAGAATTCCTTAATTCCAGCCAGCATTATTCTAGTGCAACACTTGAAGTTATAAATTCGACTAAGGACAATTGTATCTGTAGCTCACCAGATGCAGGGTAAGCAATTCTTTTCTATGGATTCTGAATTCTACAAGTTTCTCCAGTATTAAATATATGCTAAAGATTTATGTACAATTCAGCTTAATTTATTATATATTAATAATAGGAAAAGCAACTTAGACACTTCAATAATTCTGAGTCACACTCATCTCGTATGGTTATTATTTGTTTTAAAGCTAATATGAAGCCCTTAGAACAAACCTTCCTTCCAACTGTGGAAACAAGCACTGGCAGAGAAAGTAAAATACTTACTTTCCTCCAGTAGGCTTCTGATAAATACATGATCTTCTGAGGAGCCCCTGCACACTTCACCGGAGTATTTGGAAAAGTGAAGATAGCATTTCCTTCCTTGAAATCTTGTAAAGCTTTCCATGTTTTCTCCACCGTATGAACGGAATAATTGGAACCTATTTTAGGGTGATCAAAGCCCTCAGGCAAGCCTTTGATCTAAGAAAAATGAAATTAAGGTTTAAAGTACAGATGGCAAAAGTTTTGTCATCATTGTCAAGTATTAAATGGAGACTTGAGAAATAGCTATTTAAGAAGCCTCTGGCAAAAAGAAAGCCCATACATAATTGCTAATTGGCATTTTTGAAAATGAGCCTAGCAGTCAAACAGATATTTCCTTTACAGAATCACAGAATGCCAGAGGTTGGAAGGGACCTTGAAAGATTATCTAGTCCAACCCCCCTGCTAGAGCAGGATCACCTAGATCAGGTCACACAGGAACACATCCAGGCAGGTTTTGAATGTCTCCAGAGAAGGAGACTCAACCTCCCTGGGCACCCTGTTCCAGTGCTCTGTCACCCTCCCTGTGAAAAAGTTTCTCTTTATGTTTACAGGGAACCTCCTCTGTTCCAGCTTGCACCCACTGCCCCGTGTCCTACCACTGGACATCACTGAGAAGAGCCTGGCTCCATCCTCCTGACGCTCAACCTTTACATATTTATAAACATTAATGAGGTCACCCCTCAGTCTCCTCCAAGCTAGAGAGCCCCAGCTCCCTCAGCCTTTCCTTGTAAGGGAGATGCTCCCCTTAATCATCTTTGTAGCTATGCATTGTACTCTTTCGAGCAGTTCCCTGTCCTGCTTGAACTGAGGGGCCCAGAACTGGACACAATATTCCAGATGCAGCCTCACAAGGGCAGAGTAGAGGGGGAGGAGAACCTCTCACGATCTACTAACAATACACCTTCTAATGCACCCCAGGATGCCATTGGCTTTCCTGGCCACAAGGGCACATTGCTGGCTCATGGTCATCCTGCTGTCCGCCAGGACCCCCAGGGAGGGGGACAATGTGCTTGGGACATTACAGTCTACACTAGGAAGTATGCTGTTGGTGAAGACAAGTAAGAGAAACATCCCTTTTTTTAAACCATCCACTTTTATTTTAAAGCCATATAAATCTGTTACTATGAATTTTATTCACTACAGAGTAATAGTGATTAACTGTATTACATGGCTTCTACTACTAAATTTATTTTTATTAGGTTATATTGAAAATATATACATGCAGACTGAGAGGGTCACTGAACACAATGCAACTTCTCATCTCACTGACCTCATCACTAGAATTTATCTGGTGTGACTACAGTTAACTAAGACTGGCTCTTGCTCTGCATATGCCTTGGGAGCTTTTCAAAGATACACTCAAATACATTATCAGGTTCAAGTCAGGTTAAAACCACGGGTGTCAAATCATTCAAGCATCTTGTCTTTGTGTTTTCCTCCTCCTACACATCACTACGCTCGTTCCAGTGCCACACAATGGTATTAAAGTTTTCCTCTGAGGGCCACTGTTTACAGTGCACAGGAAACCTAATAGGTGCGAAGGGCCTCAGGGCCTGTTTAAACACATCTGTGGTAACTCAGCTGGTTCCTTTTGAAGTACATCCTTGAAGAGAGGCAGGGGTGGTCAAATGAATTTTGCAGGCCAGATTTTACTGACTGCTGTGTGTTCCTCACTTCTGCTTACATGACAAGATGCTTTGGTCTATGGTCAGCACACCCTGTATCCCATTACTACAGACTGCCTTTAAGTTCTAGATTTATCTTGTTGCCCCATCTACTGATATTGCCATAGGGATGCAACAAAGCTGTCTTAGAAGACCTTCCCAAGGGCAATTTGGGTTATTACATAGAGATCTGTGGAAGAAGTAAGTCATTAGGCTGTCTTTTGGTTCTTTAATTTGTATTAGCATTCACTATCTTGCTGTAAAAAATAAAAATATCCACTGAAAGGTCATTCACTTTAGTGAATCATAAGGATACATCGTGACATTAAAACTAGTATAAACATGATTGCTGTAAAACAAATACCTTCTCATAATGCAGACTAATCCCAAGGGCAATTATCAGGTACTTGTAAGATATCTGTTGTGTAAGGGAAAAAAGGAAAAAAAAAAAAGTATTTTAGACAAAACCCAAAACATTATCTCTAAGCAAATTCAAGTTATCTTGTTCAGTTATCTGACAGATATATGACAGAGTCATAAGGGTAGGAGAAATAGGGAGCATAAGTAACAAAGTTATGCTCTAAGAATAATTTATAGTTAAAATGCTAACTGCATTATGAACCATACACACAGCCTTTGTTATACACAAAAGCAAGTATTTGGACCAAAATATTCTATCTTTTGTGTTCAGTTCACTACAAACAAGAAAAAAAAATATATTTGAAGTTGAAGTTATTCTAACCTACTTATCTGCAACTTATATTAGAAATAGATTTTAGGATCAAGTACTTCTCATAAGGCTACGTGGAATTTCCTGGCCTCCTACATCCTGGAGGAATGTCTTGTTCAATAGGCAGCTCCAAGGGGATCTGCAGGAGGTGGACAGACAAGTCATGACACAGAAAAACTTTTTTTTTTTTTTTTTACATTACCTTGGTATCATTCTCCAGCCAGACACAGTTCTTATCTGGATCCAACGCGGTAACTCGAGATTTGATCCACTCAACACCTTTAGGCATTACACTTCCTGTTGGACGTGCAGAGGTTGCCAGCTGCTTTGCACCACCACCAACCAGGGTCCACAGTGGCTGATAGTAGTGAGTCTGAAAGAAATGTTCAAATGGACATTTAAGTGATGTTTAAAGGGACTTTAAGATGAAGGCATATCACTCCAAATAGGAAGCAATGTGCTCTTAACATTGTATTATTCTTAACAAAAGAAGCTGTACAAATAACCAAGAGCTTTGCATGACAAAGTAGGAGGGATGCATGCAGCTCATCATGGAGCAACAAATCTCATGCAAAGTCTTCCAAAAGATGGCTAGTTGGCTTCCTCTCCCCAGTTAAAAATGCAAGGTTGGAGAAGGATGAGAATCAGACCAATTTGGTCACGTATGTAAACCACTTATTCTTTTCAATGCTTTACAGCTGAGTAGACTTACCTTACTTGGCTCAACAACAGCCACATTTCCTGCCCCTACTTTCCTCTTCATCCGAGCACTCATGGTGATTCCACCAGTGCCTCCACCTAACACAAGTACTTCATAATAATCCTTGGCAGCACACCTGGCTGCTGTATGTAAGCCAAAGAAGCTCATCTTGTGCATTCCTGGTTTCAGCAGCCACACACCAGGACGGAGGCAGGAATAGGACACAAATCCAATTGCTGACATCTTTTAGTAAGTGGGTAGCTATAAGATAAGGAAAGGCACCAGTAACAATTATAGAAGGTAGATTTTTTTATTTATTTATACACCTGGATGAGTTTTCAAGGCAAGAGCTGTTATACTAAACCTTTCTTGCAGCTAAACCATTCATTTGCAAATGGATTGTAATCAATTTGTGAACATACAGAGTGTGATTGCACTAACTGTAATGTGTCAGCCAAACACTCCATTACATTTGTATTTTAAAGTTCGGATGTACCAGCATATGTACACATCAGACACACCCCTTCTCACCACCGCTCGGGGTGCAAGCCATCAGGGTAAGCATGCCAAGTTCTACAGTGCTTTAAACAAGGCCATGTGTATTTGTCTGAGCTTGACAGGAAGATAAAGTTCAATGGAGCAAGAGCTTACATCTTCCTAGATGTGGGATCTTTGGGTATATCCTAAATATTCTCTATCCACGGTCATCTCTTAGCTTTTACATCAGCAAAGTAGCTGGAAAAGGTCAGAAACCCATACTTATCCTTGCTGCAGCTGCACTCTGTCACCTAACAAGTGAAAGACAGAATCCTAAAGCGTGATGTAGCACTGGATGTGCAATTGAGTTAGCTAGAAGAGAGTCAAGGTTAACTCATGTTTCCCTCCCTCTGCTAGAGTGAACAAGAGCTCTTCCTGTTCTAAATCCATTGTTTGCACGTGCTCAGTATCAGATTTTAGCCTTTCAGTGATAAAACAGGTATAAACTCATTTTAATTCAGTTCCTTATTGCCACATTGCCAATAAAGAATGAGTAAGCATTACAACCTGTAAAGCAACTTATACCTGCTCCCCTTTGTTTAACTATTTGAGTCAAGCAAGAATTCAATTTTTTTTCCACTTAAAAAGGGTAGAACTCATTTATGGTACTTACAAACAGGACTTTGAAAATTAAACTAGAAATCTCAAATACTTGAAAGAAAATCATCCTGGAGCAGCTTCAAAATTCTGCACTATGCTAGATGTAATTGAGCAATACATTCTTCTTCGTGTGTTATCTTAACATCCCTCATCCCTGTATATCCTGAATTCTTTATCAAGTCCCATTATTAACCTCTACAGTACAATTAATTTGGGACACAGAGGGAAAAATCTCAGAGATGTCCACTACAAAAAGATTTTTAATAATCTTTGCAGGAAGTTTCCAAGATGCAGACATATTCTTCCCATCCCCCTCCCCATTCAAAATAAACATCCCAGCTCTAGAATAAGTTAGTTTCACTTTAGAAGGCTGTTTGTCATCTATCTAGTACAGGCAGTTATTTAAAAATGGGGATAGACTGCGCAAGCAAAGGGAGGAAGTTTGTTCTAGCCCTAGAAATAACAGTTACTCGATAGAGATGTGTCCTGCTTTCTCCAAGTCAGAAAGAGCTGAATTGTGAAGAGTAAGTTTTGCAACTTCCATTTTCGAGACAGTTTTAAGAGGGACATCCTGCTTCCGGAAGCTCATGAATACAGGATTTTGCTTTGGGTTTTATTAAACACACAGAACAGGCACAGCGACCTACTGGCAGGTTTGGACAAGGAGAACAAGGCTTCCTTTTTGTAATGCTAACTAAGGAACAATTATCCTCTCTGACCAAACAGATTTTGAAGTAAGCATGCTTATAAGGACACACAAGATGTTCTTAACAGCAGTCTAATTGTTGAGAATGCAGTATTATGTTGTTTCTAAGTTGTTTCAGAGTATACAGAAACAATCTGAAGTGTCATCTGTAGACAGCTGTTTAAAAAAAAACCCAAAAAAACAACACAGCAAACCCCTTAATATTAAACTCTGAAGTTAGACAGCAACTATTTGACTGAATCAATTAACAGCACATCAACCCCCTACTTTTGGACACTGGAGATAAAGGAACAGGGGAATTAGAGAGCAAAACTGAAAGTGAAGGGGAGAATTCCTGATTAGCATATTGAAATGAGATGAAATGTTAAGCTTTTACAAAACCATTTTAACACAGAGCACACGTATCCATCATCCTCTAAACTATGCACAACAAAACCTGACGGTTGATAGTTGCCTCAGAGCATGAAATCACATTCCTAATGAAGAACCATATACAAGCTTTAGAGCACTGCCTAGAAAGGTAAAGCCTGCAACGTATTTCTCCACTGCAGTGATGGATCCACTTAGCTTGAGTCCTTTCTTCTGTTTAAAACTAGGTCTGTCACCAAGAGAAGTAAATCCATTCTACAAATGCTTTCAAGACACAATGGTTTGTTATGTCATTGGCAGCTTGTGTAGCACAACTCACCTAGCACCACCTAAAAATCAGGGCAATGCAACTCACAGCAAGTTTGCAAAAAAATAATTTCTACCAGGAGAGCTACCATTTGAAAGCTTTTTCTTCCCTACTCCTTCCTTAAAAACCTATTTTTCAGAGTTAGTGGCTTGGATCCCTTTAAGAGATTGAGAACACAATCCATACGGAACTATCTTTATTAGGCTTATTCTTAAAAAAAATGACATTCTTACAAGCATCACAGAGGAAATGAATTGGTTACCAACTTTCTTTTAAAGTTTCTTTAAAGGCAAACTTTGCTGATAACAAGATTAGGTAGTGCATTACAATTTAGTATTTTTGTGTATTTTAACCAATTCCAATCTGTATACAAGAAAATAGCAGATTCAACAGAATAGGGTAAGTGTTCCGCAGCCAGTTGTGTGCGGAACCCAAACTGGAGCAGCTAAAATCCACCTAACTGCATTCATCACGCTTTTCACTATAACCTACCACCCGGCCTATAAACAAGGTCAAAGTGTAAAATTATCTTTGGCTGCAGTTCTCAAGGTATTAATGGCCACAAGTAAATAACATCAGCCTCTATACAATAAAGACCTAGACAGCAAGTCAGAAATACAACACTGGCAAATCACAAAAAAAATAATTACAAGCACCAAAAGTCAATCCCTTCTCGCATACACTTATTAGCTCACTAGCTGATCTATGGCACTTCATCATAATTAGTTTTGCAGCATTATGTACACAGAGGAGGAGTCACTCACAGGTACATCCTCACACCCAAGGGACACGTGCAGACTACCAAGTGTTAAAAGCCATTCTCTTGTCAGGTAGAGATTCATATCCAGTAAACAAGCCTTGAGGGACACAACTAGTGCCTAGAACAAACACTTAACTGGAGCATGACGCTTCATGCAGAAACACTCAGGACCACAGGGTTTTCCTCTCTAGAGTATCTATCACGTGCTTAACTTCCAAGACTAACTACTCCTTCACCGAGCCACTTGATGAACCATTGACTGCAGGGAATTAGAACAAATGAAGCTAGGAGAGTCCTGCTCGCAAGAGTAAAGATCTTCGCAACTAAAGAGCCGTCCACAGGTTTCCCTCTCCCCCCGGACCAATACTCGGCAGCTCCAGCGTGCTCGCGCGGCAGGCAGCAGTTTTTTGCCCCGCTCCAAAGCCTGCGAACCTCACACAGCAGGCTCCTAACAGGGAAAGCCACCCAGCGCCGAAGTCTTCCTGCCACGGCGGCTGCCGCCCGAGCCGGACGTCCCGCGGCAGCCGGGGAAGCAAACACAGCGCTGCCGGGTGCTGCCTCTGGGCACACCCGCGTCCGCAGGCGCCCAGGACGAGGAACCGCACAACAGGGCGCCTGATGCTTCTACGGACGCCCCAGCTCTGAACGGTGCTGGCCCTGCTGCACCCCACCCCTCCCCGAGACCAGAGGTGCCCGGTCCTGCAGGCAGCCCCAGATCAGGGGCGCCGACCCGACTGCGCTCAGCGAGGCCGCCGCTGCCCGAAGCCCGCAGGCTGCCCCGCGAGGCCGGGCCCTCCCGCCCCGGGGCCGAAGGCCGCCTCCCTCTCCGGCCCCGCTCGCCAGGGCGAGCCCGGCCCTCCCGCTCCCTCACGGCCGTGGGACCCCCTCGGCCCCGCTCGCCAGGGCGGGTCTCCGCTTTTCCAGCTCCCGTCAGGGCGGGCCAGACGGCCCCGAGCTCCAGCCGTGCCTCGCACTTGCCTGCTTGTTGCGCCGAGGAGAAGGGCGGGGGGAAGGACCGCGCCGCCGCCCCGTGAGCTTAGATAAGCGCCCGGGTCCT
>JAAGNO010014358.1:0-20007 GCA_033439905.1 Ceryle rudis | reverse complement strand
TAAGATGATTTGATAAGTATTTGACAAAACCAATTTTTCCTTCTTCCTCAGTAAAGCAGAAAATGTGCTCTTGTCTCTCATGGAAGGCTGCAGTGACCAGGTTAATACTGAATTGTCAGTCACTTTCTTGAAAACAGAGTGGAAAAAAAAAAAAAAGACTCAAACTGCTTAGATGTCTTAGATTTTGTTTGATATTTATTATGGTTACTTAAACATGTAAGGAACACTGTGGAGAAATCCCACTGTTATTAGGATCCCATTCAAAAAAATTGTGTTGGTAGAAACAGCATTATTGATGTTCCACTTACCTTGCAATTCAGTCATCTGTCTGTGATACTTAAGCATGCCCCATCCATGAATCCATTTCTCCTTTAACACATCTCCGAATTGCTGTTACTCAAATGTTTATCGCCAGAGAAATGAGACCCAGAAAGAGCGACTGGTCCATCTATAGCTACACTGAAAGTCTGCACAGCATGAACCTCAGTTGCCATCTGAAGTTACTGTGTTAAGTCACCACTGGGACATCCCGACTCACCACCCACCAGCCTCAAATGCTCTTACAACTGAAAGCCCAAGCTACTGTTCTTCAGACTGCAATGCCTGATTACTGAGCTGTTTGACAAATGGGATTTCTGTTTCACAAAAAATTCTGTCATTTTCAACTTTGAATTTTTATATTTCAATTTAATACATAATGTATTAATTAAAAATAAAATATTCTGATATTTTAATACCACATGCAAGTCAAAATGGAATAAATTACAATGGTGAAGTCAGGAAAAAAATGTATCGTTTTGCTTCTAATGGTTTTTGAAACATTACTGAAATATCTCGGTGAGATAGTGAAAGCCTTTGTATAGATTTGCTCCCGGCTAACACGCTGTTAAACATGCTGCACTACTGCAAAGCATGTAAAAAATCTGCACTGTTTCATGAGAAACAGCTCTTTCAAAAAACTTCCTCCAGTGCAAATCAATAAATAAGGTCTTGTAAGCCAAATGCTTTCAGTTGTACTTGTCCAGTCTCATTGCTTGTGGTGATGTATTTACAGCATAATCTTTATCAAACACAGTTGTGGATGGACAGAGAGCAACGGGCACAGTTAAAAATGATACTAACCCTCAAGAAAGTAGAATCAAAGAGTCACAGAATCAAAGAATGGTAGGGGTTGGAAGGGACCTCTGGAGATCATCAAGTCCAGTACATACTGGAAACCTGGTGTTCCCCTGAGTTTTTCAGTGATGATGCCGTCTCATCACAGTGAGGAGCAAGTAATGGAGTATTGGCTTCATCTCCATTCCTCTGCTTGTATGGCGCTGGCATTTTGTCATGCACTGCCAGCGGGGCCTTGCCCGCTGTGGGAGAGAGTAACATTTTCCTCACTGTGATTTAAAGACTTGTTTACAGTTGGTTACTAATGACGTTGCTGGTATGCAGCAGGACAACCAGGAGAAAGCCCAGACCCTGAGAACCACCCATAAAGACATAACACTTACCTTTAGTAGACGTAATGTGTAGGATGGATGGAAAATTACAACTAAGAAAATCACATTCCCAGACAAATCAATTTGCAATGCAGTTAAGGTAATATTTCTGCCTGTTTCCTTATGTATAGTGTAAAGGTAGCAAGTCTCCCTCCACTTAAGATAGGATTTTTGCAAGGATAACTTTACTACGTGAGTAAATCTCAGTAACAGTGGCATCCACTTGATGAATTTGGGCTGCCCTCAACTGCAACATGGGAATAAACCCTCCTCACCACCACCACTTCTCTATGTCACTGTGGCAATTTGGTATCTATCTGGAAGCCTATTCTGCCTCAGGCTGCTTCCAGAAGATGTGTAATGCCTCTTGACACTGAAATCTCCATCACTTCTGGCTGGAATTCCAAAATTTTGGGCACCGATAGAAATTGTCAGGTCTCTTGAGCAGACTGGGTGAACCTCCTGCTGGTGAAAGGTCTTTGCTTACCCAGCCATTGTTCAATGCTGGCAGAGACTTGTCTGCTGTTGGTGATCTTTCTTGTTTCCCCGTTCAGGTTCGAATCTGGTTGCTTGAGGGGATACAAGTTATTTGGAAAGGTGATGGATTACTGCTCATCTGACATCTCCTGATTCCCTAGTGTCAGACTAGTATTACCCCCAGATTCTCCTCAGAAGAGGCTCTCCAGCTCAGACAGAGGTGATTCTCAGAGAACATAAATGACATGAGTAGGTTGAGATGGAGGTCCTCCTCCAGTACTTGAGGCGAGACACTCATCCTGTAGAAAGCAGCACAAATGCCAGAGGATCCAGGAAAAGAAGGGGTAAGTGGGGCCACGGGTCACTTATTTCGTCTCTTTGTGTCTGGAGCAATTTCTCTCCATCTGTACATATCTGGACTATGATTAATTAGTACTCCTGAAGCATGTTTGAACTGTGTGCGCTCTAGAATTGATTAGGTTTTTTCACCTAATCACCCAATTAGGGGGAAGGGCCATGTTACACCATCAGTCCAGAGACTGCATTACTTTCAACATGGGGCACAACAATTGAAGGAAATTGTCCTCTGTTTGTGCGAAGTGCTATACGCCAGGCTGCACCTCGTTACTCCATAGGTTCTGCTATTACGGATGAGCAGTTTGGGCAAGGGCATGATTTGCCATTCCTCCAGACTACTCCAGCTGCCACAGAGCTGTTCAACAGTGTAGTTAAAATCAGGCAACTACATTTAGACAACAAGGGAAGAACATTTTAAAGGAGGATCAGCAAATGCTGTGCTTACCCCTTCACTGGTCCAACCTGTTTGCATCAGAATCTAAATGCAAATTTGTTCCCTTTCTTTGCATTGGTGTCAGCCTGATAAAAGTCATGTCTTCTTGTTCTTCAGTAACTTTGGTTTTGATCAAATAAAAAAAAAGCCACCTCCGTTACTCATTTGCCCAAAAATATTAGCAAGGCTACATCTTTTATAAATCAGGCAATTTCAATGTGAAGTCTTGGCTTACCTCCTTGACTTCTAAAGAAATGTCAGGATTGCCTTCCCAGTTCCCCTGACCCACCCCTGTAGTTTTTTACCATCTCTTCCACCTTCTCTGCCTATGAAAGCTGAGTCACAGGTCATGATCACCAGACTAATGAGCTGTTCTGTCACCTCTTTTGTTGCTTTATTCTCCAATTAAAATCGAGGCAATTTTTCTTAATGATAAAGGGAATCAGTAACCCAGTTAAACACGGGAGTACTTTAACCTCCTGGGGAACATGCCATTCAGAGACAATATTTTTACGGGAGAAATAATTAACCTCTGTGGAGCATAGAAAGCAGAGATCCTATGCACTGAAGCCTTTCTCAGATGTCAGATACTTAGTTTTTTACATCCCTTGGCCCTTGGTGCACTTTATTATATTGAGCCCTCTAATGATGCTATTCTGAGACCAATGGGATATCGGTACTAACACAGCCTTGCCCTAACACAGCATGTGCAGTGGAGAAACAAGATGTCAAGACCTTAGAAGTATGATGCGCCAAAAGATACCACATGTTGTGCAACAGCATACCCCTCCAGTTAGGCAGAGACTGACCTTTTCGGAAGAAGGAGGGCAATATACATTCATCGGGAAAAAAATAATTAAGGTGGGATATTCAAAAGCACAGCACTGGCCTAAAAAGCTGCTCACATTCAGAGTGGTGGCTGAACTGCCCTACCGGTGTGAGGCCAGATATCCTGGGTGCAGGTTCACAGCACTCTTGAAGTGGTCTATGCCCACAAGTCCTAATGCAAGTCTGATTCACAAGCAATTGAGATGTTTTGTTAAAACCTCACTCACCCTGTGGGAGCACTTTTTACTCTCTCCCTTTCCCAAAGGCACTGACACCGAGAGCACTCAATCTGCCTGGATGCTGTGATAAAGACGTAAGACTGTTATGGTAAGCACACTTGTCTTGTTCTCCAGAGCACAGTATGGTGGCTAGCGGTGTTACCCGACCTCCCTCCTCTGTACATCAGTAGCTTGTGGGTTCAGCTAGGATACATTAACCTGGACTTAATCCATCACTTGAGTAATAGCATAGTTATTATCAAATACTCGGTGTGGTCTTCTATCTCCTGGAAAGAGTTATTTACTTTCTTAGTCGGCCTCTTGGCTGATATAATTCTATAAGAGCCTGGAATAGTATGTTCTTCACTAAATTTGCCATGTAATAACCTCCACAACATTGCATCAGATCGATGTCCAGTTTCCCTCGTTTATCCTCCCAAAACAGTGCCTTTGGATAAACTGCACCTTTCATCATTCAGCATTTGACAATGGGAGCTTTATTCACCACACTGAGAAGGAAACATAAATAACAAATATCCCAGAGAATTATTCCTAGATGAGGCATTAGGAAAGATGGTAATGAAAGATCTTGTTTCACTGGACAGCTAATTACACTTGCTGGGGATGGCAATTTAAAGAGCAATGTAAACAAACACAGCAATGCGGTAATTCCCCTCAGGATGTGCCATGTGCAATTCTGTAGTGAACAAAGTCAGCTGAGACCCTCTTGGCCAAAATATCATTAGTGACATTAAGAAAATGCCAGCACTTGCTGATTTACACAAAGTCCAGGGACTCGGCAGAACTAAAGAAAGCATTGCTTGTAAATTTTAGGTCCAGCAAAATTGCAGTTTCATGTGGTTTTTGCAAGCATTTTTGTCATTCCCATGCTTTATCCTAAAACAAACCAAAAAACTTTAGTTTTTTCTTACTTGATTCAGCCACTGTACTAAGAATATAATTATTTACACTGGAACAAGCTTCACACTACAAGGTTGCTAGAAGGTTTAAAAAATGACCTTTCTTAAAATTGAAATTCCATATGCCTCTATGGGGAATATCTAGCATACAGAAATCTTTCTTGTCCACTCACGTTTTGTGTGCATACTCTTTACCACCTTTTCTTCCTACCTTTGGACAACTCCTGAATAGTTCAAACCCACAGCAGTGTCCAAACAATTTGTACGTGAAATATGTAATTATCCCTCTTTTGTGCCTTTTGCCACCTGCAGCACCATCGGAGCTGCAGTATTCAGACTAGCTGCTAAAAAGCTAGGTAGGATTTTTATCCCTTAATTTTGGGTGGCTACAGGGCAGTACCTATATGTGGGCCAGACGTAGGATGCAGCTAATTCTGCTGGTGGTGAGCAGAGTCACACCTAGTCTCCACTGACTGTCCTTGCAAGACTCCACTGACTGTAGCTGGAGCCCACTTAACTGTCCCAGATGTAGATATAGGTACCTCCTGCCCTTATGGACACTGCAGAGCATCCCACCTTCCCCCCCAGCTGCTGAGCTGCTGTGTCAGAAGGGTACAGGCATGCTGTGAGACCTGTGTTGTGTCTGACTACATGTCATCTCATGTAAAAACTGTAAGCTTC
Source organism: Ceryle rudis (assembly GCA_033439905.1). Lineage (NCBI taxonomy): Eukaryota > Metazoa > Chordata > Aves > Coraciiformes > Cerylidae > Ceryle > Ceryle rudis. Next base: position 14,606 of record JAAGNO010014358.1, on the reverse strand, counting down.
ATGCAATGTAGTGACCTCACTGCCATTTAGGTCACTGCCTTTCTCCTATCACAGTGTAAAATCTCACGGTGTAGACACAGCCTATGCTGTTTGCTTCCCTAAATTTAAATAAAAAATATCCTGTCTGCTTCTGCTCTGCTGATCTTCTCAATCGTACAGCCACAAAGCAACCTGGAAAGATTGTTCACAGCTATTACTGAAGATGATTTGTGTGAGCTGTAGAGCAGTAGCAGAAGTGCTGCAGATGCCCTGCCCTCACTGAAACATGCATGTTTGCAATCAGAGAAAACTGAACCACAAAGCAAATTCCCAAGTCTTTAAATTCCTGCTATAGCCTTGCCTCTTAGTCCCAGTTTGGCAGGTTTAACTATCCCATGCGCAGTGCCACGCTGCTTCAGTGCTGAAGTAATCCAGCTCTGCACCTCCCAGTTCTGTGTGGCCAAGGTGTGGGCAAGCCACAGGACAAGTGAGACTGCAAACGTAGGCATTTGCCAGGCTTTGCCACATGAGGGGTAGCAACTCCTTCAGGTGTGCCAAAGTGGTCAAAGCGTTCTGTCTCTTTTTGAGATACCTGTGGCTCCCGATTCAATACTTTTCATTTGTTGTATTTCTTTGTGACTTCATGTCATGGCTTACTCCTTTCTGTGCTACCTGCAGGTGACATCACTGGTGGAACACTGGAACAGGTTGCCCAGGGAGGTGGTTGAGGCCCCATCCCTGGAGACATTCAAAGTGAGATTTGATGAGACTCTGAGCAACCTGCTCTAGCTGAAGATGTCCCCGCTTTTGGCAGGGAGGTTGGACTAGGTGACCTCTAGAGGTCCCTTCCAACCCAGACATTTCTATGATTCTATGAGATCACATTTATAATACACACAGGAAAATATTTTTTTTTTAAGTAAAGAGAACAGTTCCCTCCTTGGATACACTCCAGAATTAGATTGTTTTATTCTCACCTGTAAAATAGACTTGAAATGGGGATGGTCAAAGAGCTTTAAGGGCAATCCCTTCTTTTAGGCATCTCAGGCCAAAACTAAGGTCCAGTGTATCAAGAACTGGGGACAATTTGCTTACCTTGTTTTAACTTATAATCAATAGCTGTCTACATTCAAATGAGAAACTGGTTTATGGGCACATGCAGGAATTGCACATCACAATTCTGGTTTAATAACAACTAAATCATTTAGGGGAGTAGTGACCTTGACAAAAACTATGCAAAGCTGTCACAGTGTGAGGAATTCCCTTCCAGGGATGTCAAAGTCATCAGAAGCTGTGTAATTAGCAGCTTTGATAATTTTTGTTTTTCATGGTGCTTACACTTTTATAGAAATCTTCATAAGAGCTCTCCTTAACCTACTGAGAAAAGTTACAGACAATAAGATTGTACTCATGCAAACTGAGTGTTCATTCTATGGGCTTTCTCTGGTTTTATCCCTTGAAACCTATTTCATCCGATTCTTGTGATTTTCTAATTTTGTTTACTGCTATGGTAAATTTTCTCTTTTAATTACTTTCTCTCTACATGGCACAAAGACATCACTGAAAAGCTCAATGCAGAGAAGCTTTGCAAGTTATCCTGAGAAAAAAAAAAAACAAAACAAAACAGAAGACAATCCAAAATCCAATGAAGCCTGTGAAAACCTGTCCCTCTCCACATCCTTTGGAATAAGTCCCAAATGAGCCAAATGAGGTGCTGCAGTTTTGCATCAGACTACCCCCAAAAGCAAAGCAACAGTGACTGGGCACCGGAGAAGAGATGGTAACACCTCAGCTTCACACTGAAACAGTCCAAACAATAAGCCCAGCACATCTGAACCAGAATGTACATGAATGCTTCTATGCCAGCCCTGTTCTTAGAGACCCACTGCTGGAAAATGAGAAAATAAACTACTTAACTGTGCAAGTAATTTCAGCTGGAGCCGATTATCCATCTGCTAATACAGTGCAGCCTGGTAGCTTTGCCAATGACAGATTAAGGTCAAACAAATGATCATCCCTATGAGATACACTTCTCTTCCTAAATGTGTTTTTCTTTCATTATATCATGAAATGCTGATCAAAGAGCCCATAATTATATTATGTTAGTATAAATTTCTTGTATTAAAGCTACAGCAAGTTTCTGGAATAACACTGGGGTCCAGATGATCCAGACAGTATGTTTAAGACAAAAACTCTGGTCTCAAGAGTTTACAGGCCAGAAAGGAAAAACACAGGAAAAACTGCAGAAAGGAAGTGCTGTTATTATATTTTACAGGGCAGAATTAAAGCAGAGGGCTTGTGGGAACCGGGCATGTGAGGTTTGCAGGCACTGAAATAACAGTGGCAACTTTAAAGCCTGTGTCCAACGACAGGGTGAGGCTGAAACTCCTCTGTGATTTGCCTAAGAATATGTTCCCTGAACTTCAGGTTGTACACTTGTTTTTGCAGAAACACTTTTAAAGAAGTTTCAAAGAAGGGTTTTAAAGATCAGCTTGAGACAGCTTTGAAAATGCCCAGCTGTGCAGTTGTGCACACACAAACTACATGCAGATAAAGACAAGGTCGTAGTATGAAAAGTGTTAAGCAAACTCAGTTATAGGGATTGCTACTTCTGCAGCCCAAAATAGAAGATGTGAGAGACAGACAGGTAATTAGTAGTATTAAATTTTATGGCTGAAAGGTTTCACAAAGGTAATTCAGGCATAGGTCTTAAGTACTGAATAGGTAAGCCTCCTTCACTCAGGCACATTGCTTAAGTGTTCCAAATTTTTGCACAAGCTGTCTTGTCTTTTACCATTGCTCTGACCATGAGAAAATGCTCTTTCCTCAAAGCTGAACACAGAATATGTAAATTGACCTTTTTGTGTGTGTGTGTGTGTGTGTGTGTGTGTGAGTGTAGAGCACTTTAATACCTACAGATGAGAAATGCTGCCCGGAAGCTGGGTACTGTTATGTAAACCAAGCATCCTCATGCCAGTAATCCACAGATGTCCCACAGATTCTTGTGTAACAGACTGGCAGGGCACAGTGCATTCATTGCCTCCTCTCAAAGAAGCTGCTTTGCACAGAGGATAAGAGCCTACTTAGCCTGTCCCACAGTAGCTGAGCTCTGACAGTGCCCCATCTGCGCTGCTTGTGGCACAGGTAGGAAAACCAATAGCTTGTCACTGTCTAATCAGGGACTGCAGCACAAGGCCGGGCATCTGCAGAATAACGATTAAAAATGTTTTGAGATGCACTTTTGAAGGAGAGAGGCTGGTGAAAACAGGATTTTGCTGAAAGTGAAGGCAGTCTGACAGAAATTCAGACTTTTAAAGGTAGTTCAGAAACTGTATCCATTCATATCTCTCCTTAACTTTCATATTGCCTAGTAAAAAAGAAGAAAAAAGGAATAATAGGAGAAATGAAGTCTCACTTTTTAATGAGAATGGTTCACTGTGAAACCAATTTTGTCACATAATAAAAAAACTTTTTCAAAGGAGATGAAGCACAAAGAGACAGGGCTCATAAGTGTCCACTAATTTAGAGGACACTTCTGAAGGTACTTAGGACCTGAATTTTGTCAGTGCATATAAGACAAACAATTTAGATGTATTTAGATACCCAGCACACATGCCTAGTGGCCTTTGTCTTTCCCTTAAGACTTTCACAGGATGCTCTTTCTCTAAAGCACAGGCATGTTGCAGCTGCGGTAGTGAATGATGGATATTTTAGAAAAAAATGATTAAAGGACTTTGAAAAGGAATCAAGACCATCTGAGAACCAGGAACACACAGGTCATGATCACCAGTCAGCTTGGTTCAAAGGGCTGAAAGACCCCACTGCTATGAAAACTAATTCATCGAAATATTTACCTAAAGTCAACTTTCAAAGATGACACCAGAGGTTTTTTAACACGCCAAAACAGCACACTTGTACTTTCTTTTTTTCCCCTTCTTGAAAGTAACAAACCAAATTAGGGTAAAAACCCCACCAAAGTCATAAAAGCAACCTTCCTAAAACCTAAGGAATTTTGCTTGAGCATTTAAAATGATCAATTTTTAAGTAAAAAAAAAAACCAGCCCAGAGTTCCTTATAATGGGAAAGCATTAAGCTGCCTTAATTACATCAAGACCCAAGAGGCTGAATCTCTGTTGTGGAAGGTTTGATATTGATCGTGAACTGCAGAAACCTCAAAGTCCAGCACAGATCTATCACTCATGAAACCTGTTCCCCACTAATGAAAGGCTAGTCATAAGAAATCACTTTATTATGTCCTTGGGCCACACATGAAAAGCTTGCAGTACATGAACTGAAATTAAGGGTAGATGCATAAAAATAGCCAAGAACTTGTTGGGTTATAGATGTTTGCCTGTTATTTCTGAAAGATTATTCTGCCTATATAGCAGAATAAAGGGGCAATACAGTGTGGGAGTGCCCATTGTACTGCTAACCCACAAATGTATGTTACTTACCAGAACAGTCAGCCAGATGTACTTTCAAACCACTGATTCCCAACTACTAAACTGCAAACTATGCAGAGTTTTTACTAATTAATAACTAACTTGTGAAGTCATTGAGATACTATTGTACTGTAACCATCAGCAAGCATTGGGAAAGTGGGATCTGTATCCCAGATTGCAGCATAATTAGGTCAAATAGGCCAAGAATTTTGGGGGTTACCCAAATTTGTGCATCACAAATGTATCACAGTGGATTCACGGATTTCAAGGGCCACCACACTCAAGCTTTCAAAGATCCTCTACCCAGCAACACAAATTACCAGATTATCTTCAAAATCATCAGGTATTTAAAACAGCAGACTTATTATTCCTTTTACTCACCTTTTTAAGTTTAGAACTGTGATTTCCAGGTAAGCAGGTCATTTCAGGAGCTCTGAGTTTCAGCAAAAAACAGAAGCATCATGAGACTCAATGGGAAACCAAGGCACTTTGTTACACAGGATCACAGGCTGTTCTTATTATTTACAGGGAGTTTTACCACCACTATGTATATTTTTCTCAAAATTTACTCCCAGGGAGTGGTTCTCAAAGCTTTACAAAGCCCATTAATGTGTTTTTCAGCATCAGCCTTTGCTGAAACCTCTGCTGTAACCCTTCAGCAGGCTCCTTGGCCACATGGACCTAGGAGGTAATATGTATTTCAGAGGCTCCAGCTTGAGCATGTTATCTATACTGACCTGCAGAAGGCAGCCCTCCTTGTGCTTGCCAGAGGAATGAGGAACCTTTGCCATCACCATGCCTTGCTTCCCAGACAGACCAGAGGAACACCATGAGAGAAATGTGCCCCTGCTCCACATTTCTGATTAGTTCAAATGCTGTAATTTGGAAAGCACTCATCTGCTGACTTAATGAGTGGTTAAAATTAATTTTCTCACAAATCCCTGCTGAGTAGCCCCTGCCTACTGTAGTGCTGGGCTGGGGAGGTGTCCTTACTCAGCCCATCCCACCAGCTCTTCCTCCATCCCTGGGGGAAGCAGACCCACCTGTTGCATGAAGCCAGGCATTTCATTGATGTGGGCTTGCACTATCTGTGCTGAGCCAACACACCACCACGTCGAAAGAGAAACACTACTTATTGCAGCGCTGGTGCTGGTGGGTTTGGCATACAGAGCTCAAAATGACTCACTCCAAAACATTTAAATTGGGAAGTGATGTGTGAATTGAACTTTGCTCTCACAGCCCTCAGCTCTGCATCCCTCACAGTTCTGAAGTGTTTTGAAGTGTCATTAATGTACTTGTCTTACCTGCTAAGGGATTTACTTGGTGGAGGTAAACATAATGGGGGTGGAGGGCATAAAGGATGAAACTAGAAGGAACCCTGAATCCCAGTAAACAGCTACTGCTGTGACTGAAAGAGAAGGATGATGTAAGGTGCTCATGGGCCAGCCAGGTGACACGGCTCTCCCCTCTGTTGCACAATGTGTTTGTCTTCTCTCAGACCACTCACCTAGGCCAATCCTCAGCCCTACTCCCCATCCCAGAGGGACTGTGCTGGCCTCTCTCCTGGCCGTGAAATCACCTGGAAAGCTGTCTCACTCTGCTCACTTTATGAGTGTTAGGAGCCTTCTGAGTGTGCTATTCAACTATTTAGAGATGCCTTGTGTGGTATAAAACACAGTGATACCTGCTGAAAACATGCATATGATCCAAAATTGTCAAGGTTTAGAGTCAGGCTCAAATTTATACCAATTATCCAAGACTCTGCCCATTTTACAATAGAACTTGTCCCAGTGGCATCAGTGTAGGATTGTCTCTGTGGAAAGAGAGTGATGCTTTGCACATATAAAAGCAATTGAATATCACCAAGATTGCTGTAGCAAGTCCTCATTTAAATGACAATTATTTCTTAGCTATTTAAAGGTCATTTCATTATCTTTCACAACTGTCATTCTAACCCCCCCCCCCTTTTTTTTTTAATGGAAATGCAGTGGGTGCTCTTGGTTCTAACACAAGGAAAGGTTTATAAGTAGAACAGTTCCAGAGCTAGGTTTAATATGGGTAAGCAAAAGGCAAATTTGTAAAACTAAATGTTAGATTTTTTTTTCATTATTGAAAAAGGTATTTTCAATTTAGCCAAGAACAAAAGAAAGGTGCAGCAGAAGGGTTTTTAAGTTGAAGGTCACATCATTGTTTGTGATTGGCAAAAACTTACTTCTTGTGGTTTAAATTCAGAGCACACCATATAGCATAGCACAACGCAAAAGTCTTACAGCGGTGCTGACAGTTTTGTTATAGCTAGAATGGGTTACCCCGCTCTCAGTAACTTTATTTGAAGATATTTACAACAAAAATTACCAACAGTCTTTCTTTTTTAAATATGTTGTATCCTATTACTGCTGAAACAACATTTTCAACAGAGTTTGCAATCGAACACAGCTCAATATACAAGTCCCTGCTGGTAAATCTCATTGGTAGGTGATAAGCAGGATGCCATTTTTATAAACCAGTCAAAAAAAAAAAAAAAAAAGAATCAGCTTGCTAGCAAGTTCTCAATTCTCTCTATTTTGTAAATAAAATCCCTCCTGGAAATTTCTAGGAAATGCCAAGGTTTTATTTTTCCTCTTTGCATTCAGAAATGGCATTTTTTCCAGATCAATTAGTTCACACTGAGCCCTTGTACCAATTATGCTTCATTATGTTGCTTGTAATGCTAATATGCTAAGTGGTGTAATGAAACTTTTACGAGTAATATAGCAAACTGCATTCACAATTAACCATGTACCTTTCCCAGACTATCAAAATACTGTCTCCAGGCTTCCAATGGGATAGATATCATCTGTCTCAGCAGTGGATCCCAGCTTGTGTTCCCTCTTACCGCCTGGCCAGGTGTGGGGCAGAACTGGATCAGGATGCTCTGTGCCTCCAGGCAGGATGTGCCAGCTCCAGGCAATAACCAAAAAGGTGTTATCTGGCTTGACTCTCACTTCTCTGCCAGGGCAAGAGAAATACACAGCACATGGGGGAGTTGGATCACGTGAGTGCAGAGCTCAGATAAAGGAAGCACATGGAATGTGCAGTTGTTTTGATTTTGTAGTTTCAAAAGTTTGAAATTCCTATCCCTAATTTAGCTGTTGAAGTCCAGCCATAGATTTTAAATTGGAAAATGTTGACCTTGACCTCTTTATTTCAGTTTCACTAACTGAAAAGCAGAGATAATAATATTTACCTATCTTGGTGTCTTATGATTTTTAATTGCTGCTTCTGAAGCAGTTTGACTATGGAAATGCCATCCCTCTATGCTGACCTTTTCAGAGGAAGTTAAAGACTTTCTGGTTCCTGGATATGAAAGAAGCAACCAAAGGGAAATCACACTAGACTCATAGGGTGTTTCCAAAGAAAACACAACCACATGAAAGCATGATTTACTGAATCTGTAACAGACTTTATCTGGAGTTGTAAAGAAAATATAGGCAATGAGAACAGTGCAGTAAGGAGATATTGCACTCTCCATTTGGTATTACTTGTTAACTAGCTCTGTACAGGGGGTCAGAAAGACCGTACGTGCCCTCTGTGGCATAATACGCTTTGGACAGTGACAGTTCTTCATTTTAATATACTATATCCATACAGAAGACTATGGATAATAACAGAACTGAAACCAATGGAAGTGCATAAAATTTAGCACAGAAGTGTACTCAGTGTTATCTACTGACTTATCCCTCTAACTTCTTCTGTAGAAAATTACTGGAAATATATTTTCTTAAGTGGAAGAATTCTGATACAAAGAGATGCAATAGGGAGGGTAAGATATTTAAAACTGTTTAAATAACAATCACATAGGAGGTATGGTTTCTAAAGAGGTAAGTTTTACAGATAACCTGCTTTCACTTGGCATCACCTGAGGTTAAGTCACATGATGTTTGTGCTGTGTGAAAATTGCATTGTGAAAATACCAAGAAACAAGGAAACCATTGAGTGAGATGGGGATCTACTTTTTTTAAACTGACAATATGGAAATTTAAATTATTTCAGGAAAGCATTAACTAAGTAATCTCCTTGAAGAGCATCACATTTCTGCCAAGACGAAAACAAATATGATCCTATTAAAGACAAGGAAACCTCATAGTTTATATGCACAATATAAAAATAATAATAGTCTCCCAGTTATTCTATGAGTTGCTAAAATGTTTTCAAGCCACACACATCTTTATCAGGGCACTAATTCTCTAAATCCTTTAAATACATGCACAAAGCCTTTCCAGAATATTTTAGCATATTTGTCTTTCAATACAAGCTTCTAGTTAATTGTATGATTGCATACTCTGGTGAAATGCCCGTTAACACCAGAAAGACCAATTATCTCAGGAAGAGATGGGAGAGGAAAACCAAGAATCCTCTGAGCATGATTCATTGCACATACAAGGAATCACCTTCCAAATACAGGGTGTTATTATTTTCATACCGTATGAAGAAACAACTGCAAACTCTGAAATTCCATACTGAAGCAACAAACTGCTCTTTTATCCACATGACCTTGCTACAGACCACTTTTTTTCTCAGTGTTCTATGTTTAAGAATGTAGAACAGGCAGAGAAAAATACAATATACTGAATATTATGTTTTGAAATGAGAAATAAATCCAAGATGACCGCTTGTAGCCCTTGATGGAGCTACACCTAGTGTATTCAGGTGGATTTCTCAAACAGTCTCAATGAGGAGCTATACCCTGTTCCCCATCTGCCTGGCTATACAGATTTGGACAAGCCATTTAAACCATGAATCATTTAAAGCATGTGAGTATTTCCAAAATATGACATCTGTTTATTTAATTCAATTTCAGCACCTATAAAATGAGCATGATACTTACCTTTACAACATAAGCTGAGATGCTTTACTGAAACATGTCAGTCGATGCAAGTTAAATTCTAAAGCACACCAAATTCTCACAGGAGGGCAGATATTAAAATGCGATTATATATATGAATAAATTATGGCAGCAAAACTCTAGATTTTCCCTTTAATATCTCTACTTTGTGAAATCACTGCTGTTTCTGCTTTTGTATCAATATTTTTCCATTACGGGATTGCATTAGATAACAGTGTCCAACCCCCAGTTTGAATTAGACAAAACTGAAACAGAAAGAGGATTAAAAACATGCTATTTCAGAACTAGAAACTGGGTCATATATTAAGGCTTTCTCTGGGGTTTACCAGAAAAAAAAATAGAATTAGGATGAATTCAGCACTGACTTCTTTGCAGTTTACTGGGGTGGGGCAACAGTAAGGATAGATGGACATGTATCTTCCATGGCTTGAAGTCAAACGCCATCTGAACCTCTTTAAAACTGTAACGTTCTTAGGTGCCAAACATCCCAGGAATAGAGATACACCATTGTTGTCATTCAGGGGCAAAACCTCAGGAATGGAAAGGCTCCTGCATTTGTGCAGGAAATCTGTCAAAGAGGAGTGAACTCATTTTAAGCTTCAGAAGTGCAAGGGTAGACATGCTACACACTTTCTCCATCGGGAATAGCATCAGCAGGTTTATTCATACCCATATCAAACCAACCTATTTTTGGTTGCATAATTTAACAATAAAGGAAGAGGAATAATTTTAGGAAAATGTGAAGCAGATGCATCGTTTATTCCCTGCATGTAGAAAGAAATTCCTTTAGGGAGGAACAAAAGATTTTGGTATAAAGATAGCGTTACCTATTTATTTTAGATACTAAACTAAGTGACACATTTTCACACGTATGTGGGGAGTCCTCTGCTACACTAGAGAGCAAAAATAAAATAGCAATTCACAAATTCTCATGTACATTAATCCAGTCAAAAAACCCTGATGATCCAATAATTATAATGTAGTAGTGGAATATATGGAAATATTTTTTTTCTTAATCATTTTTGTTCATGTATTAATTTCTAGTATTGTGTTCTTTTGGTGAAAGATATTAAAATACTGGAAAATGAAACAGTTTTTCTCTCCTTTCAATCTTTGTTGGTCTTCATCTAACAAAAAGACAGACATTGACATTTCAAACATTACTATGTGCATGTGTAGTATTTTAAGAAATAATATGCAAAGTAAAAGCAAAAAAAGTATTTTGAAATGGAAATTTCTGTATTCCATTCTTCAGAGATGACAGAGGACAAAGGTTTTATGCAAACTTCTGGTTTCCCTCTATTTTAATAAAGCAACATCTGACAAGAACAATAAATTTTTATCAGTTTTCTCTTGAGAAATTCCCTAAGAGAGAAATGAAGAGAAATACGAAAACAGAAGTTCCACACCGGAGAATTATTGAGAAGCCTCAAGGATCTTTACCATCAACATAGTCTACAGTAGCATACATTTGAAAAGAGCAGCTCTGTGGAAACTCAAACTCTATCCATGTCTCCCACCTTCACTTGCGTTTGCTCCTCTACTGTCAGCCTTCTACCCACCACATTCAAAAATATTTAAATGACTCATAAAAGCAAAACAATAGCTAACAATATTTGGTGTGCCATACCAATGCTACAACAGCTGTTCTTTACAATCCCGAGGAAATAATCCAAAAAGAGTTAACTGTGTCTTCTAAACTTCCTTCGGTGAAGCTGAGCACCACCAACTGTATAGAGCTGGTAGGTGCACACCTTCCGGGTGCTTTCACTATCGGGGAACTGCTCTAACTGCTCAGAGCTAGCACAGTTTACCTTGAGAAATCTACCTGCAACTACCCACTGCTATCTTCAGGGAGCTCAGCACTGGCAGGCCTTGCAGGTTTGACTACAAACTAAGCTGAGATCAGCTAGACCCAGTACTGTGACTTGAGGAATTCTTTTTCTAGAATAGGCCATGCTTTAGATTTCAAGTAGAAAAAAAATACAGGTTCATATTAAAAGCAGAACACAAATTCTTTTCAGTCATAGCTAGTAAATGAAAAGAAATGAACCAGTATAAAATTGCTATACTTAATGTCCCTGTGTTGTATTAACTGCAGACACCCAAGGGCTGGCATTAGGGATGCTTTAAACAACATGTAATCTGACTAAGCACCAGATGGAAAATACCAGCAACACTAACATTCAGCAAGATGATTGCTAATATTTCTTATTCTCTGGCCCCACTTTCATCATTCAGCTGAAGCTTTTGGTTTCTAGGAAACATATTGCAACTTCCACCCATAGCTCCTTAGCAGATGTTACTTCTCAGATCAAGCAGGATTTCACATCAAATCCTGGCCAGAGCTTAGGAAAACTAAATCTTCAAACCTGCTCCTTCCCAAGGACTTTATGAGCAGGGTGGTCTTAGCTTGTTCTGCTGAAGATGTTAATTTGTGAACGCTCCTCCTGCCCACCAACTGTGTCAATATGAAAACAGTACTGCCTCTCTTTCACTCTTTTTTACTGAAAAGAAATGTTTCCTCAGTGCCTTGGTGATGTCTTCAACTTAATTCTTAACCTTCGCCTTAAATGTTGTCTCCACACGTGCCTCACCAACAGTAAAGCACAATTACAGGAAGATAAACTAAGGAAGAGAGAAATACTCTCAGAATTTCAAAGTGTATGACTAGATGTCAGGTGGGTAAAAACAAAACATAAACAGGCTTTTTGTTAATCAGAAATTTCAGATACCTAACCAATGTAAGCAACCAAAGCATTTATATTTTCTTTTATTAAGGAAATCAATGCTTTTATTCTGACTAGATTTCATTTTTAAGAATACCAGCAATACCTTTCAGTGTGGTGTGAATTTTTTCCTTAGGTTAAATTATTGAATGTGAGAAGGACACATAACACTCACTGAATCTTCCTAATAATCTTAATATTGCACATTTATCTCATTAAATCTCAATCTCAGAATTGTTTATAAATGGAGTCTCTTACAAACTGTAATGAGGCAAACTGAGGGCACCCAGTGCTACAGTCATTCCAAAACCCCATTTCTTCAAGGGAAGCTTTGTCTGCATAGGGACAGGTGGGATCTGCTCTGGATATTTTGATTTCCCGCCTTGTTAATTCCAAGCAATAAATTTTGATGAGATACTTATAATGAGAGTGACTAATAATTCTGGTCTATTTGCTTGAAGATGTTTTATTTCTTTGCTTTTATTACAAAGTTTATAAATGTCATCATTTAACTTCAATGATGTTAACTGGTAGCTTTTCTAGATGAAAGGTTTGAGGCTGTCCTCTTACACATGCCATGAAAACAGCTTTGTCTGATAACTGGAAAGCATATACAGACTTCTTCTACGGACTTCGTTCCCATTGTTTTAATTTTATTTGCACACTGAAGCACAAATGACAAGAAATGATGTTTGCCACGTACAAGCTGTCACTGAAAGAAGAGAGAAACCAGGTATAATCTGTTTTAAATCTATACCTGTGCCCAAGCAGACTCCCCATGGTGGGAGCCTCTATGCTGACAAGATAAATGGCTGCAACATCATCTTAGGGAACTCTGTAACAGTTTATTTCCAATTAGCTGCACCTTTCTGTGGTAGCTTATTGTCAAGCTACACAGAAATCAAATAATTTGAACTACAGTCTCAGCAGCAGTTGTAAAAGTGAAAAATTCAATGGGAAACACAGCATCTGCTCTGTACTGACACCTTGCTTTGAAAGCTCAAGCAATATAGCACTGTTCTTTGAGAGGAAGGATGAAAGTGTCAGGCTCAGGCAAGAGAAAACAGTCTTCATCTCTGAGGTCTCTGCAGAACTGCTGCAGCTTTGGGAGTGAACGGATTCATTTCTCCTTCATTAAAAGCCAAAAAGTTACACTCTGAACCCAGGAAAAAAAAAAAAAAAGTTGAATTTTCAGATCAAACATTTTTTTCCTATGTTGAAATAACTGTTGATTCCCTCTAATTAGAATTAGGGGTTTTCAGGACTTGGGGTGTTTTTGCTATTCAAAGTTACTGCTGCTTGCATCTTTGTTACCTTATTAAAAACATAAAAAAAAAAAACCCACAAAAACCAAAACAATAAATTAAATCTTTATTACTATAAAATTCTTTTATAAGACAGAAACAAAACAAATATATTTGATGAATCGGTTCTTACAGATGAGCTGAATCTTCATCCTCCCCCCCCAAATTTTTGTTCCCCTCTAGTTAGAATAAGGTTTTTTATTATTTTTCTGCTATTCAAAGTTACTACAGCCAAAAGTCTCCCTAAACTTTTACAATGAGTTCAGGCTGAGAACAACACAAACGCTCCCTGCCAGCTGCAGGGTATCAAGGAAAGACATCATTCTTCCAAACTACAAGTGCTGCTCTAAGAAATAGTACCTTGAGCACATCACTGGCCATGCTAACCAAGGTGGGAAACAAAAAGTTAACTGAATGAGCCCTTACACTTTGTGTATACAAATATTTAAGAAACTGATAGGAAACAAGAGTAAAAAGTTAATCTTATGGAGATGTTATGCTGCAGTTAAAGCCAGCTCTGAAGCATTTGATTTGGGAACAGAGACAGACAGCAGTATCAGAGCGAGAGCCTTTCTTTATAGAAAGAAATAACTGGAGGCTGACAGCGTCAGCATGAATATGGCTGGTAATATATGTCAGCTATGACCTCAGAGGAGTCTGGAGGTGAGAGAACAGTTTAATCTCCTTTCTTCCCCATTTAGCTTCTTTGCAGAAGCAGCCAGTCAAGAAGCTCTTTATTACTAATTCTGTTTGCAGAGAGCCTTCTGCTACACGCTGGGCTAACCCCACCAGTTAGAGATCAGCAAGAAGTCACTGAGCTTTGTATCACCAGTGATGTCTGGTTAACAAGATGTTTTCATGACTGTAAACAAGTACTACTTCAGCCACTTTACTCACAGATTTTATTTTTCATTCATACTTTCTTTTAATGTAAAAAGTGTCTGTCATACTCTGCCTTACCTCATGCAGAAAAACTACTCCGTTTCTATCCCATCAAACAGACAGAGACTTGAACTCTGGACATTCACCTGCTGAAGTTTATCATATAATTGAGGTTCATTTCAAAGTGCTGTTGAACAAACCAGATGTCCTATTTGGTTGTCCAAAGAGCTTTTCCTCACTGTTTCCCTGCCAAAGGAGAGTGATAATCCATGGCAACTGTAGACCAGTCAGCCTCACCTCCATCCCCCGAAAGATAATGGAGCAACTTATCCTTGACACTATCCTTAGGCATGTCAAGGACAAGGGGGTCATCAGGAGCAATCAA